>BJCM01097934.1:0-15236 GCA_018326385.1 Flaveria bidentis
TATTTGGATTACGAACATGTCAACCCCATATGATGGGTGATGCGGTGTCATGTTTCGACAAAGGGCTTAGGGGAGCCATTGAAGACATAGTTGTGTGTGGGGGTCCTTTCTTCAGTGATCTTCAATGGCGATTGGCATCCCTACCGATGCGCTTCGGAGGGTTAGGCCTCCTTTCGGCTCATGATGTTGGGGTATACGCCTTTGTGGCGTCACGGGTTCAATCTTGGAAGCTACAGGACCACATCTTAAGGAATAGCGAGGTTGTCGATCAGGACTCAGATTATGTGCAGGCCTTAGAATGCCTAACCGGCTCTCTCCTAGACTTTGACATTGGCGGTTTTTCTAATAAGGACACCGCCCCACCAAAGCCTCAGAAAACTTTGGCGAATGCCCTATTTGGGAAAATCGCTCAGAGCTTGGGAGAAGCTTTTGGGTTGTCCCCACGCCAGAAGGCGGTTATCGAATGCTTGCAAGGTCGTCATGCCCAAGATTTTCTGACTGTTATCCCGATTGATGGGTTCGGCCAATGTATGTCTGCTGTTGAATATAGGACCATTCTTAAGTACCGTTTGATGATCCCAATGTACCCTGAAGACGAAACATGCCCGATCTGTCACAAAGCCTGTCTGGATAAATTTGGGGAACATGCAGTTCATTGCAAGGAGCTTCCTGGGTTCAAATACCGACATGACTGGGTGAGGGATGTCCTGTGGGACATCTTAAGGCGGGCTGGAATATTAGCAAAAAAGAAAGCCCCTGTGAACTTCCTTACAGACCCCGCGATGGGGAGATCCACTTTGCGACCGGTGGATTTGCTCGTCTTTGGCTGGGCCCAAGGGAAACACGCTTGTGTTGACCTTACTGGGGTATCCCCCCTAGTGGGATTGAGGGATAATGGATTTGTAGCTGGACAGGCAACTAAAAAGGCTGAAGCGAAAAAGGTGAAAAAACATGCTAAGGCATGTGAAGAAAACCAACAAGTTTTTGTCCCTTTGGCTTTCGATACATTTGGCTCCTTGGCTCCGGAGGCTATTCGTTTCTTGACCAGGGTCCAGCGGGTTATTCATAGCAATGTCTCGACTCCACAGGGGCAAGGATATGTGTTTAGTAGATTAGGGTTCGCAATTCAGAAAGAGGTGGCGGCGCAACTTGTGGCCCGCCTACCCGCTATCATGATGTAATATTTCTTTCATAAATAAAGAATATGCAAATCTATTCCATTCTTCACAATGAACAAAACACCTATATTGTTTCATAAAATGTTAAAGCTCACAATGATGATTGATGCGGATCAGCGAAGAAGCAAGAATCGATTCACAAGAAAGAATCAAAGAACACAAAAGAATTCAAATGATAAAAATAACCACCTTCTTTCATATGTTTCACCATCTTAAATATTTCAACCCCCAAAAAGATAAACATCAAAACAAACAAGATAAATATTCCAAGAAAAGAAATAACCAAACATACTAACAATTAAATAATAACCAATTTATTAACATGCCCCTAGAATTAGTGATCATCTCAACTCAATTTTGATGCTCTTCATAATAATAAAACCCTTGTGTATGTGTCCTGTGTGAATACAAACTTTACTAGAAGATAACTATTCTTCCCACCTATATGACGATTTTCAAAACCAATTTGAAATCATTAAAAAAACAACAGAATATGTGATTGTCCTATGTATAAACTCGTGGTTGAATTTTGGATTTCTTGTAATGCATCTTCAATTCCTATGTATGAACTCGTTTAATTTGGAGGCCAATTTTGTTTTCAGATTGGCTTCTCTGCGCATTTTAATTGCCAAATGATTGTCCCAACACGATTTAAAGTTCGATATGGGGATTAACGTTACTAACTTCTAGGGCATCCATTGAGCGATTGCCTGTAAACGACAGGATCGGTGTAAATCTTTGATCTTTTTGTTCATAGGAAATAAGTTCTGTGACATTCGTCATTTTCAACTACCTTTGTATTTGTTATTCTGTATTGTAAACCCGACTCGTTTTGGTATTCGGATATTTGAATATTAATAAAATAATGGATTTTATGTTGTAATCATGTTTCATGCTTGTCGTGGCGTGACCCACAGTTCGTTTCAGCAAAATCAGTTTTTTTTAACGTTTTCGGTTCGTTTAAGCTCGTGTAAGGTCCGGACTCGTATTTTAACCATCCAAACCAACCAAGACCTAACCCATAATTATTCTAGAACCCTCCAAACATGTAGATATCTGGTCATAATTTATTTAAATCAAAATTAATTTTAAATAAAAGAATCAAAATGCATCATTTTACCCACCGGACAAACGCATTACCCATTTCCTCAAACCCTAATCTTTCCCTATAAATACCACTCATTCTCAACCATTTCACCTGCACATTTTCATCTTCTTCTCCCAAAAGTTTTGATCTTGTAAGTTGTTCTAGCTAATTTTGCTTAAGTTTAACTTTAAAAAGTCAACGGAACCGAATCTTGCATTTCAAATCATTTCGGGTTTGTGTTTTTGGATATTTTCAGTTTTTCTAAGTTACTTTATGTTTACAAAACCATTTTCATCTTTATTTAAGGCTTGTGGGCATTCAAACTCATATTTATGCGTTTTAGACCCGTTTGGGTCGTTTTTGGGAAGTTTACTCGCTTAACTTTCTTGTTTGAGTTTAGATCTGGAAATTTTACCTTATTTTTTAGTTCAATGGTTTTGGACATGTGGTAACCATACTCGGGTTCATACGTCAAAGACCAAACCAAACCGAACCCTTGTTTAAGCACTTTAAATAACTTTTAAGCGACCATGTTACATCAAACACTTTAAATCTGAGTTTTTATTGATATTTTAGTTATTATATGGTTGATATGGAGGTGTAGAACAAATCTTGGCTTGAACCCAAGTTTCGGGTAAAAATAAACCAGAGTAAAAGTCAAACTTATCGTCTTAACGAGCTAGTCACCGTTCAAAACGCAAAAAAAAAATCTTTCCTAACTTTTTTTACTTATGTTTCACTTTATAATATTTATATTAATAAGATTATGGTATGATGGAACCAAACTTGGTTTTATATTAAGATCGGGTTTAAGCGAATTTCTTTATTAATTAAAGTCTCAAACTCGGGTTTAAGAGAGTGTAAGTCGGATCTTGATGTTTACATTAACGGGATCGTGTACACTAGCACTAAACCAACTCCCCTATGTAAAACTTAACAGTGGTTGAGTAAAACTAAACATCAAGGACTCGTTTTCTTGTAAAACTCATTTTAGAATTACGAACACACTTTGTAAAATATAACTAAAACTCCCGAAAACCCAAGCCTTATTTTTGTGAACTTTTATACCATTTATATTTCATCTTCAAGACTCAATACTTACTTAAGATCTTTCAATCTAGGACATGCACGTTAAACCGTCGGACTCGCTTACTTGAGGATTTTATTCTAAGTTTATTTATCAACGCCTTTTTTTTTCAAGTGAGTAATTTCATCCCCGTTTTCTCTTCTATACTTTGGGGGTAGCATGCTTGCTCAACCAAAAAAATAATTTAACACCTAGATCCTCAACCCACAACCTCTAGGTTATGTGTTGCTTAAAATAATTATCCAATTGTATGTTATATACCTCATATAATTAATTGCTACATGTTTATTGCTTTTGATCGGTTAGCCTCATCCTCATCCTCAATAAGTATGATCATACGCTCCTCCTTGTAATATGATAGTTTTATCAATTAGAAATGAGCCTCTTTTATTTATGATTTATATACCTCAATTGTCGTTTTTATTACGATTTCACATATTTGAGTTGTGGATTTTTGCCTTATACTACATTTATTAAGTCATGGAATTGCTCACCAACATACATGTTGACAAAACATATTTTATGCAATACTACAGGTTTGATTGTCGGTTGATTAAAGATTTAAAGATGTTATTTTATTTTGGATCGTTAGGTTATTAGTTAAGAACTATTTATTTTCTTGTATATGTAAAAACATGTTATGAAATGAATGAGTTGATTAAATATTGTCACTTTAATAGTATCGTGTGTATTTAAACAATCTTAGTTGCGCCCTGACTTGTTCCGCCGCTTTAGTCGAGGTGTGACAAGTTCACAACCGATTAATCACCCAAACTTTCACCAATTGAACACCCAAAACTTTTTTATACTTAGATTTCGGAGAGTGCCATTACGCGAATTGCACAACACCCGAAACATTCTAAGATATTATATTGTTCACTAAAATTGTCGCTGGTAGCGTCCCCTTTCACATGATATGTCAATGCACTTAAAGGTTCATCCTTTAGGGTTACCAGGGAATCTAATCGAGCTACAATAACCGCTAACTATCAGTGGTAGCATCTTCTATGTTGTTTATATGAAAGAAACTCCAGGGATTCTGAATCCATTCTTCTCGATTTCCTATTATGGAACCAACTGATAAATACCACACATTAAAGCAATAATAGTTGTATAGTCGGCTTGATTCGAGAGGGGCTAGATCTCCGTTTACAATTGAAAACACTAACAAATTCCAGTCTCTCTATATTTATAGTAGATATAAACTAATAATAATTCAACTCAAACATTGTTTAAATAAATAACTAGATAAACTAATGATTATCTATTCTAAATAACTAAATAATTCCAAATTATTTAAATCAAACTTTTGATTTTACTCATTGAACTTTTTTACTTTTTTCAAATTAAACCTTCAATTATAAACATATGAACATATGAAGAATATATCCTTCACCGTGTAAATGACCACTATACACTTTTTCTCTAGAATAAAAAACAATAAAATTTATAAAATCCCAAACACCTCACTACTAGAAATAAGAATATCACAAATAAAAGTACCACTCACTACTACCACTGACGGATCGTTGATGATTAAATCAGAATCCAAAAACTAATGTCTTAATACCCTTCGGAAATTTAACAACGGATCATAATGAAACTTGATCAATCATTCGACGAAAAAATATGGGTTCCTAGAATTCAAGTGAATATTTCAGAAATCGTTGACGGATCATCGAAGCGATTCAAGTATTACATTTTGTTAAGGTTTCATCTCAGACTTTCTAGTTGTTATCAGATGGCCAAGTGTTTGGAGCAACCTTATCAGTAAATTATGCACTTATTCATAACTGTAGTCGAAATTAAATCATTTGTAAAATTCATTTTGAGATGTTATTTTCTAGCAAGTTTCTATTACGTTGTGTTAGCAGATTTATATTTGATTTTATAGCAACAAGAGAGCAGACATTATCGATATCTTCCAGTTAAACCCCGAGTCAGTAGAATCTCCATTTGTATCTTCTTCGTTAGAATACAAAAAAAATTGATAATTTTCCCTAATTTCGTAGATGATCACAACTAGAGAAACTACAAGCCCAACACATTTCTACAAAGCAATAAACGACCCGAATTAATCAATCTCTGCTCCCCCCATTTGTCAAATAAAAGTTGCTCGCTGTTTTTAAGCTCGTCATATCTACCCATGTCGAATCTTGATCTCTGCTGACGCTTAGCTTCTCCCGAGTGGGTCGTGACACTAAAAACATCATTGGTATCATTAGTCTCGACTGGAACCACTAGCACCTCCCCAACAACCTTTGAGCCCCCTTTATCACATTGATCCTCTAGCTTACACTCATGTGGCTTTCGATAAACAAAATTGAAGATATCAAGAAAATCATTTGTATATATAAACATATATATCGGTAATACGAATATATGATATATGTTAGTGTATCGTCATTTACCTCAGAGTAAATGTCGTTAACCCGAGTAAAATCCAATGGAAGATCATCAAAACTAATTTCAGAAAAAAATGAACCTCTCATGGTGTTAACAAACTTGTTTCGTGGTGTCGGTATAGTATCTGCTTCGAGCTCCGCCTGGGCCGGTTCAAACAAATTTTGGGAATTGATAAAAAATCTATTACTTTTAATCTATGAGCTAAGCTTCAACCATCAAATCGAACATCACAAATACACAAACACGTAGCTACACCACCTTGTATATAGAACATCAATTTGACGAGTAAATTACTTACTAATCTGCGATGAATTGTAATCTTAAGGAATCTGGATTTAGATTTAAAACTTTACATCTAATTTCAACCAATTCTACGAGTAAAGAATATACTAAAATTCCAATTTTGTTAGTTTGTAGCAAATCAAGCACCCCTTTAAGTTGCAATAAATTCATCATCAAACCGTAAACCAATTTAAGCACCAAAACACGCAAAATACCACTCTGAAGCATTTAATTTCTACGTAAAGAAGAGAATGCTCGTGTGTGTAGAGGGTGTTAACGAAGAATCAAACAAAATCCATAATGTTGAAACTGACCATTTGATTCATTTATGATTTAACCACAATCGTGTCACCGGACTTAGAAGCATAGACCCCGGAATCACCAAAGCGAGAGGATGAGATTGCTTTTGTAATTGAAACTCTTATAACACAAAAAATGCAAAGAATGTTAGATGAAGAGATCCAACAGAATTCAGAAAGCTACTGCCGGTATTTTTGGCCGCATTTGAATTCAAACTTTAAATAATTCATTTTCATTTCTGAATAAGAAACTGTTTTGAACCTATAATCACATTTATTTTCCGCACTAGATAAACATATAGCATACAGTCATACAGCACTAAACGAGCGTTGGTCCCCCGTTCAAAACAAGTTAAATCAGTAAAGGTTAAATAAATTCTAATCAATTCATAAATATAACTATTGGCCTCACATCCAAGTGTATTTTGCCTAATGAATCCAGATGTGTAACAGATGTTATATTCCTTAAAATGTTAAGTTTTCAAATCATACAGTACGTTTGTTTGATGGATTTACTAGTGGATTAGAATCAGTTTAAAGGAATAAAAGATTAAACACGATACAATATTAAATAATTTATTATCAGTTTAAAAACATAGTTGATTTATATAGAAGGCAAAATTTCAATTCAGCACATTTTTTATGAAGGGATTTATACACAACTAATATTAGTTCCCAGCTTAGTTCTCATGTTGTGTGGATAAACTCATCTTCTAATTTTATTAGATACATCCCTGAATTATTGCTCGTCCTATTTGACCACAATACTTTTTTTAATTAAAAATATCAATTTACCATAAGAGTTCTATAATTTATTTCATTTTACATCTAAAAGTTTAATCAACGGTTTCGACTTGAATTTAAAATAATAAATTTTTTTATTGATAAAACATTGGATTGAAATAAACGTTTTAAACTGTGAAGAGAAATGGCTATTTTGTTAAAATCTAGAAAACATAATTAAAACCAAGTCTTAAAAACAATACTTTTTTATAGAGTCGTAATGGGCACATTTAATTAATCAAAACACACGTGAACACATATATATTGATTATAATTGAACAGTTTATTATTAAACATTTTAACTAAACATGTAATTCAAATAAACGTTAACTATAGAATTTGAGATAAAATCATGACAAAAAATAGTAGGTTGTGATATATAAGTTTAAAAATCATACAACTTGAAGCTCCAAAACCGTCTGCTGTCTCCAATGAAATTGGAGATATAATTTATATAGTATCTAATATTTGTTATATGAGTTGCAAACTATGACTACCATCAAGTGACACTGATTCACCGTATATTTTCAAAAAACGACTCCAGCAACAATCATTAAAACTAGTAAAGCTTTCGACCCGTTTACGATTTTTTATAGACCAATTTTTTTCCAGTACACGACGACCAGACAAAGATTTGACGTAGCATAACAAGGCCTAAAGCCATCTCAAAATGTAGTACATAAAAATTCATAAAACATAGGAGATTCAGTTCACAGTCTAGCCCTCAACTCACTCCAAAAAACAACACAACATCCAGACAAAAAAAAAAGAAAAAACATTTCACCTGCATTTGTTTAATCAAAACCCTACACACAGGGGACACAGGTAGAATCAAAACAACTTATTCACCTTCGCCCAGCGCTTTATTACAAATACTTAAGAGGGCATCGCATCATGGTCTGTTCACAAAATTTACTTCGCCACAGAAGCCATGTGGACGATCAGATCAACTACACGGGAACTGCATAATAAAGCATTTACCAACTTTATCAATAAACCCGGAACTTATATGGTGCAATAAAAGATGAGATGGCATGGAGAGGAAAAAGTACCTGTAACCCCATTCGTTATCGTACCACGAAACAAGCTTTACAAAATTATTGTTCAAAGCAATTCCAGCCTTTGCATCAAATATGCTAGACCTGTAGCATCAGAAAACCGCCAACTTAATTATATTCTTCTTTATACTCTTTATGCGCGACAAGCGGTCCAAACATGCAAGTTGTTGATTGTTATAGTTGTATTGAAAGAATGTTGAAAAAAGATAGAAAGAAAAGAAGATATAAATAATCCCCTTACCTGCTATCTCCCACAAAGTCTGTGGAAACCAAATCCTCATCAGTGTAACCCAGGATCCCCTTCATTTTTCCTTCAGATTCCTCCCTGTAATCCCACCATGAAAAAAATTTATCAGAATTATATAAGATACATCAAAACAAACAGAAACTATGCATATTTTAGCTCGTGATTTTTACTTGATAGCAGCTTTGATTTCATCATAGGTGGCAGCCTTTTCCAGCCTCACGGTCAGATCGACAACAGATACATCAACAGTTGGGACTCGGAATGCCATTCCAGTCAACTTCCCGTTCAATTGAGGGAGCACTTTTCCCACGGCCTATTCAATAACATATTGCACAAAAACGTTATAAGGTGCAAGAAATTAACAGAATTTGAAACTTGAATTCTTGAAATACCTTAGCAGCACCAGTGCTGCTAGGAATGATGTTGAATGAAGCAGCCCTTCCACCTCTCCAGTCCTTGGCTGATGGTCCATCAACAGTCTTTTGTGTGGCTGAAGTATAAACAAACAATGAAACGCCACAAAACTACAATATACAAAAGTAAATTTCATGAAGTCGCAAAATGGACGAGTCAGCCAGGTTAATGTGTTAAAGTTTATTTTATAACTGGGACTTAAAAAGACCAAGTTAGACCAACCTGTAAACACCTTTTTATCTCTTCTTTATACATTTGAATAAACTCAAAAAACATTTAACCTGTTAAAAGATCAAACATAACCCAATTTAACCCATTAACGATACATATATGGGTCATTGGGTCAGAACACCGCCTCTAACCAAAAGACAATCAACAACTTTGAAAAAAAATACCAGTAATGGAGTGCACGGTGGTCATGAGACCCTCAACAATACCAAATCTGTCATTTATAACCTGCATCACACAAATGTGATCAAAAAAATGGGCTAATTATTAAGGAAAAAACATAGAATGTATTGACTAAAGAAGAAAAACCTTAGCCAGAGGGGCAAGACAGTTGGTGGTACAGCTTGCATTTGAAACAATGTGAACATCAGGTGTGTATTCCTTCTCGTTCACGCCCACAACAAACATGGGTGCATCCTTACTCGGGGCGGAGATGATGACCTTCTTAGCTCCACCCTAGACATACGAGTAAAAGAACATTCTAAGAACTTAAGTTAATTAAAAATATATGATCATATAAACTTTATATTAGTATAAATTTGATACTTATCAGTAATATATATATGATAAATGATAAATGACCAGCACTAAAGCATGTCCTTATTGAAAATGATGACTTCAAAAATCAAAATCAGTCACATAATCATAATTAGTTACCAAGTCTCTAAACATAATTAATTCTGATCAGATTTACACAAACATTACAAACGGTTTAATCAGTTTGAGCAAGCATCTAAACATTGATTTCATTCGACAATCTACATATCAAAATATACAATACACATGAGTATATATGTATATATCAGATACCTTCAGATGAGCCGCGGCTTTGTCCTTGTCAGTAAAAACTCCGGTTGACTCCACAACGTACTCGGCTCCAGTTTGGGCCCATGGGATCTCTTCAGGGTTCCTACAATGATCTCAAAACATAAGTATTCAACAAATAGCTCACAAACTGCACTAAAAACACACTGTAACATCAACTTTACTAAAATTTGACATGTGAAAGGATCACCTAGAACCGAAAACAGTCACAGGTTTCTCGCCGAAAAGAAGGGTTTTGTCGTCCTTAACTTTGAGCTCATGGTGCTTCCACGCACCATGAACACTGTCATACTTAAACATGTAAGTCTGCAGAAAATTTTGCAAGTCAAAGTCAAATTCAAACTCAAAAGCACCATAAACACACAGATCCACCGCCTACTAACTCAAATTCAAACCAATCACACACCGATCAACATTCAACATCCAAAAATCAACACCCCCAAACTACAATCAACCATCAACAAAATCAAATAACCAAAACTACAAACCATGTACTCCACAGAGATAAACGGATCGTTAACAGCCACAAGTTCAACATCATCTCTCTGCAAAGCAACTCTAGCCACCAATCGACCGATTCTCCCAAACCCTACAAGTCAGTTGAAATTAAACCACAGCAAATCATCCCAAAACAACAACAGAAGAAATCAAAGTAGCGTAAGTAAAGCGTGTTAGATCTAGTACCGTTGATTCCGATCTTGATCTTGCCTGCACAACATAAAGAAAATCGATCGAAACAATACAGTAAGTTAGATAACTATCAATCAAAAGAACAAACACAAAGGTGTAAGTGAAATTAGCGTACCCATGACGCTTGTGGAAGATGAAAAGTGTGTATTGGAAATGGATGTTGAGAAGAAGAGTGGTGAAGGGGTGAGGTTTTTTATGGGTTTAATAATAATAATAATAGTAATAATAATAATAATAATAATATTATTATTATTATTATATTATTATTAATATTGAGTGAGAAACCGGTGACCGGAGAAGCCGGTGGGTTTAGGGGGGTTGTGATCATGTGTGGTGCGGGTGCGTCAGAAGATAGTGGATGTCATTGTTAGAGCGATAAGGTCATAAGGTGTGGTAGTCTGACGTGCGTTGGATTGGATTTTGTGTAGTGGGAGAACCGCATGATGTTTCTGGAATGAGAACATGAGATAAGAGTAAATTACGCCCATCAAAAAGACACGATAGAAGAAAATGTTTGTATCATGGATATCATATGTCCAACATTGTATTCATAATTTTTTTTTATACGAGTGAATTTATTATATTATATAAAATAGTTGTAAATGTCTTATATTATATAAAATAATATAGTTGTGAATGTCTTATATTATATAAAATATAAAATAGTTGTGAATGTCTTATATTATATAAAATAGTTGTGTGTGAAATCAAAAGAAAATTTGTGGAGGTTGTACAGTGATTCTCCGTGTTTGAGAAATAGCGGTATAATTCCCATTAATTTTTTAATATATTTGGAAGTGGGTGTAAGTTGATGAGTAAGAAAAGATAAAGATAAAAGTATAAAAAATATTATTTAATTAAAAAAAGAGAAAAAATTTAGTTTTTTAATGTAATTATAAGGATGCAGATGAATAATACATTATGAATGTTCCAAGAGCATTCACATTAGGTTTTTTTATTTTCGACATGAGTGTGTGTCTTATATTATGGGAAATGGTTGTTAGTGGTTGTGAATATGAGAGATGGAAAATTTGTGAGAATTGTATCATGATTCCTGATATTTCGGGAAACATAGTACTAACCCTCATAATTTTTTAATATTTTTAAAAATGGTTGTGAGTGGATGATATAGAGAAAATATAATGATAAATATATTAAAAAGTATTAATTAATAAAAAAGATGATAAAAAAGTAATATTCTTAGTGTAAATATAAATATGGAGACGGGAAAACTAGTGTGAATACTCTGATAATATTGGTTATGTGATATTTAATCAAATCTTGCAACAGTCGTATACGCAATAAGACGCGAGTGATATTGGGTTCGTAAGCAATGATCCACCTTTGATATAATTAACATGTTTTGAGCATTTTGATCATTGGCGGAGCTTGGACAAATTTATAGAAAAAGTCACGAGATCTAATCAGAAGGCGGATTTAATACGTATAGAATATTCAGAAGAAATAGGCATAAAATTTCACTTCTGCGAAAAAAACCCGGGTTTAAGGGGTTCTAAAAAGCTTTTCTCGAGTGTTGATATGAAGAAAAAAAACTTCACAGTTAAACATGTTTAGATGACTTGAAGGGTGCTTCATAATGTGAGAGGATGTCATTTTACATCTGGCACATGCACTTAATATTTTGTTATTTTTATAGTAGTTTTACAAAGGCGATTATGTTTTATCTAACCTGAAAGTTAAAACACTGATAAATGTGTTTTGCATGACTACTTATACACATGTATTAACTTACTATATTTCATAAAATATATATTTGTTCAACAAAAAGTTTGCATTAAAATGTTTAAAAAACACAGGTTAAGTTGTAGTCTCAAAACGTTTTTAAATATAATTGATTAAAAAATATAACTGAAATCTTAAAACATATTTAAGGTTTTTTTATGGGTAGATAATATAAAATTTTAAACGTTAGTAAGTATAAGTTATTATAAAACTAATTATAAGGGGTAATATTTAAATAATGTTATAAATATTGTTTTGCCCTACAAAATAGGGGTGTAAACAAGCCAAGTCGGCTCGCAAGCTACTCGGGATCGGCTCGAATAAAGATCAATTCGAGCCGAGCTTAAACGAGCTCGAGCCCGAGCTTGAACTCAGATTATTGCTCGTTTACTAAACGATTTCGAGCCCAAGCTTCATATATCATGCTCGAGCTGGCTCGCGAACCTAAACAAACTTTTTGTTTATATAGTTTTTTGTTTACATATTAAATATATATAAATACATATTTACATAAATTATATTATTAGATATGTCATATTGATAAGAAATAGTTAAATAGTATATATTATGTTATATATAAAAAGTATGATTATAAAAAATTATAAAAGTATCTATAATTTCTTTTAATAATTTAACAATAAACGAATCGAGCTCGAGCTTTAAAATTTTATGACGAGCCGAGCTCGATCTCGAGCTTCCTAAAACTAAAATGAGCCGAGCTCGAGCCTCAGCGGGCTCGACTCAGCTCGTTTACACCCATACTCAAAGTGATTGTATCTTATGTATTGAATAAAATTATTATTCTTAATTTTATGATATCTTAAACTATTCATATCGTATGTTTTATATATAGTATAGATAACAATTAAATGATAAGATATCTTAGAAAGTTTTCTCCTGAACAACATAGAAAAATTCATAAGCTACTTGTGAATTAGTGATAGCTAGTATCTTTAACCGTCGTGCATTGCGGCAACATCATAAACGGCGTGATAAAAAGTGTAGGTTACAATCAACCCAACTCGATTTCAAACTAATTTACGTTGAAAGGTAAAGCAACTCGAATTTGTAATGCTAAATGAAAACTTATTGTATTTGATTCGACTATTTTCCAAACAAAAACTATGCCAAAACATAGACACAATCGCTCCAACTCATTCCTGAATTGAATTTACTTTGTGTTTGAGCCGAAGTGTTTCCGAACAAAATCTACCTTCAAACAATTTCAATAACAATAGAATCTAATGTTATCAATAAAGATCGGTAAATTAATAAAAATGAAATGAAAATGAAGATGTGATCAAGTCCTTCGTAATTGTGGTGAACATGAAAATGGTGACAAAAAGAAGGATGATTTGATACTGGATAGTTGAGAAAAAAAAAGACAAAAACATAAAGTGTAACATGTATGTTTTGAACATGAAACCAAACATTAGAAATAAAGACACCAACCATTTGATATAGATGAATACTTTAGTTGCTTTTCAAACTATTTATAATATAATATTGTAAAGAGTAAATTATTGTTTTCGGCATTAAGGTTTGGCCAAAATCACGGGTTCAGTCCAATAGTTCATTTATTACACTGACGGTCCAATAGTTTTAAGTTTTGTTTCAATTTCATCCAAGGTGATAACACCGTTAGAAATGTTCCATTAAATTAATGGGAATTTACAATATTACCCTTCTAATTAAATAACAACAAAAATAAGAGGTTGTCACTATCATCTTCGTTTCTCTTCAGTTTACCATCCACCCACCACCCTCCACTTCCACCATCACCACCACCACCACCACCACCACCAACAACAACAACAACAAACGCCATCAACGTTGTTCATCTTCATTACCCTCCCCACTGATTTAGGGCTTTCAATCAAACAAGATCTAAGAAACATCAACCCACTACCATTGCCATCATCATCGTTCATATCATCACTTGTGTGTTTTCAATCCACCAGTTCAGGAAGGAGAGAGAACAACAAGATGAAGATTGGTTGAAGAAGGAACACGAAAGGGGGTTAGATCTAATAGGGATGAAGAAGGAAAAAGTTGTGGCTACCGGGTTTTAGTGGTAGTGGTGGTGTCGTCAGCGGGTTTGGTCGTGTTGTCACGGGTTTCGGTGGTGGTGGTGGCGACGACGGCTGGTTTCAGCGGTGGTGGTTGCGTCGGCGGGATTCACTGGTGGTGGTGGGGTCGCCGAGTTTCAGTGGAGAGGGTGGTTGGTGGTGGCCGGTGGGTTATAAGTGGTGACGGTGGATATGGTCACCAGAGGTGACAGTGGTCTAGGGGTGCCTGATTTTGTTTGTGAGAGGGTGAGAGGGAGAGAGAGAGAAGAAAGAAGATCGAGAGAACAAACATGTAATAAATAAACTATTGAACTGAACAAGTCTAATAAATAAACTATTGAATTGAACCAATGATTTTCGTCAAATCTCAAGGACGAAAACAATAATTTACTCTATTGTAAAACTAAAACATGTAGCAATAAGGTCGTTCATCGACCTTTCAAAATAAGTATAAGTATAATGTTAGAAGTTATTATAATATATGTAGAGAATTATGAAGAGGCTGAAGCAACCAAAGTCCTTCAGAGAACGTCTTCAGCTGTTGTCTTCAGACTTAGTCTTCAGCTGATTGTCTTTAGCTGTTGTCTTCAGACTTAGTCTTCAGCTGATTGTCTTCAGCTGATTGTCTTCAGCTGTTGTCTTCAGCTGTTGTCTTCAGACTTTGTCTTCAGCTGTTGTCTTCAGCTGTTGTCTTCAGACTTAGTCTTCAGCTGTTGTCTTCAGCTGTTGTCTTCAGCTGTTGTCTTCAGCTGTTGTCTTCAGACTTAGTCTTCAGCTGATTGTCTTCAGCTGATTGTCTTCAGCTGTTGTCTTCAGACTTAGTCTTCAGCTGATTGTCTT
>BJCM01098004.1:0-10896 GCA_018326385.1 Flaveria bidentis
AATGACAATATGCATGAATCTATGGTGAGATCATTTTATACACATGAAACATGGAAATAAATTAGACCCCTGTCAAGGTTATCCAATTATATAACTTGTTGGAAAGCTAGAATGATAAACACACAATAGCCACCTAAAGTTATTCTTATGAAAAACCAATGATATTATCAAGCCAATGTGAAAGATGGTTGGACTCCCGTCAGGGTTACCTAAACCCACAAATCTTTTGAAAGTTAACACGATGTACACATGGTAACCACCTCAATTTGCGTAATGTAACAATAGCTATGTAAATCCCTAAACTTAAGAATGTCCTAACATGGATACATGAACCATAAATTTGCGCATTATCTATAGCTACACATAAACAAAGCTAGGAGAATTTCATAACAAATACAATGACTTTCACAACACATGTATAAGGATGCACACTTGTTTAACATTACTAAATATTCAACCCTCATTTACTATTCCTAGTTAAATGCCATAAATCACACACTACAATATGCAATTCATGAATGAGCCTTCTAACACACGGTTTTCCAACATAGTATGGTTGAAACACCTTCAAGGTTCAACATATCATCAAGTCAAGCAAGCACACACTATCATTAAAAGACATTCATAGCTTTGAAATTAACATTGACATAATCATCACCAAAGATTGCATACACGAAGTCAAAATATGCTAAGCTTCATTTAATCTAAGTGATAAAGAGTGTTTAGCCCATAAGGCTTACAAAAACCATAACCATACTTGAAGAGTAGAATGATAACATCACAAATTGAGAGTTGATCAAACCAAAACAAGAAGAGGTGGGTTGTATGATGTTAGATTCTTCCTTGGAGCAATTGATCTTCAATCTTAGCCTTCTTTATTCAATAAATGCTTCAAAAACGACTTGGAGGCTGGAGAGAGCTAGGGTTTCTTGTTCCAAAGTGAGAATGACCCAAATGAAGCTCAAACTAGGTTAAAAAGAGTGCCTAGGCCCGAACATGGTCGTGTCCTAAAGTGACACGATCGTGTGAGGTGTTCTTCAGCAAGATCAACATCACATGGCCATGTGATAATGTCACACAGCCATAGCAAAATGTTAGGCTTCACAACTTCACTTATTTTTCTTGTGTTTTCCATAAAACTCACCAAGCGGCCGTCCAAAACTACAAAATTCAAATCGTACATAATTAAGCATCGATCCAAATAGATATGCAGCTAAAAAGGTATGAAAATGGAGAACGATATACTTTATTAACATATATAATTATTAACATATCAAGCAACCACGAAGAAAACCATCTAATATTGTCTTGTTCAGAACAACTTAAGTTTGATTTATGTAGCGCATGTTTTCTGTCAACAGATGTATGATAAAAAACTTCCTCAAACGTGATTTAGGCAAGGAAGAATTGATTATGTCAGCCTTAAAGGCCTTTGGTCGCACAGGTAGTGTTTGCCTAAAATCACCACCCAATAGCACAAATTCCCCCCCGAAAGGTTCAGAAGGGCTATCTAATATATCCCTTAACGTCTTGTCTAGGGATTCAAAACAACGACGATCACTCATAAGTGCCTCGTCCCAAATTATCAAAGATGTTTCAGTAAGTAGTTTTGCCAGCTCTGTATTCTTCTTAACATGACAAATAGAATCATCCGTGAGGTTCAACGAAATTTTAAATCTGGAATGTGCTGTTTGGCCAGATGGCAATAACAATGATGCAATTCCAGATGCAGCAACAACCAACACGATCTTACCAATGGATCGTAACGCATATATTATCGTTACCCATAAATACGTCTTTCCAGTACCACCATGACCATAGACGAAAAGCAAGATTTGTCTATTTCGAAGAACTGCCTGAAACAACAGACTCATAGATGGCGAGTTGTTGGGAATGCAGATTGTTTCTTAAAACCTCATTCTCATCTACAAGCCTTTGTGGATCGTAATTTTTTTCTTCCATTAAAAGTTTGTTACTTAAAATAGAAGCAAACTCAGCCGTAGGCATTGGCAAGCCGAAATTACATAGAGATGAGGAACCTGAACCGGCATTCAGAAGAAGTTCTATCTCAAATAGCACATGCTCTTGAAGATCATTGTCATTCATGTGGGAAGGATGTAACCAGGTACTATTTTCGACGCTAAGGAAGACGTCTTCACTGATGAGGCGCCAATGCTTTTGCCATAGTTCTAACGGATTAGAGACCTTGCAAAACAATGAGATATGTGTGAACAATGAAAGCAAATCTTTAGTTGTAGCCCACGTCGATGCTTCAGTTATTGCATACGACCATTCGTCATCGTTGGTCAACAAACCTAGCTTTTCACATGCAGAACGATATGTTGGTAACACCTGACCTTGAACAGTACGTATGTCTTTGAAAGTTTGGCATCCGACCTGGTGGGCAAGTAACTGTAGATAGAACGCATCACCACATGAAGGATGGATATAAATGAGCCTCCCCACAGCGGGTGTTCTATTTGATCTCCTTAGAATCCAACATTTACCTAAGGCGTCCCACCTGTACAATAAGACGTAGTCAATGTAACGAAGATGCCTACCCCTTCCCTCAACATCGTCTTGGTTAGAATGTAACCATTTTGTCAAGGTCGTTTTCTTGGTTGACGAGTTGTTCGCAACATTTTCAAGCCGCTCAGATTCTCTAAAAGTGACATTTTGCATATTTTCTAGATGAACAACAAGCACTTGTTATGGATTGGAAACTCGAAAATCCTCTAGGCGGCTTCATGAGGGCATATGTATCGGCTGTCCAAAAAGGTTTGAACCTCATTGAAGTTCGCCGAAGATGTATTGGCCGCATCAACAGACGCCCAAAAATTCGAGGTAATTGTATATCGAATTCTATCTACACCCTTAGATATGTACTTAAACAAATATTTAATAACCATGTTCCACCCACAACACTCAACGTTTATGTGTGCACAAAACCTAAGCAAAAGCTTCTTGTTGTAAGGAACAACCATGGAATCATCCATGGTTGCTCCGTTCTTAATGACAACGAATTGATTAGGCAACCTTTTATAAAGAACATAGCCATTCTTATCGAATTTAGTCACACACTCATATGATTTAGGAAAGCCCTTTGTGCAGTCGACATTCACCATGCAAGGTGCTTTGGGTTTTACAAGACCGCAAGGCCCATGTAACATGAGTTCAGTGACAATCTTTTGAAGAACGAGCTCAGACACAGGAGCAGGAATTCTAGCAGATATATACCTGTCAACCTTGGCAGGTTCTTTAACTCTGTGTAGGCCCTTCACCCACAAAAGTGTGTGGGAGTGTGGGAGGCCTCTTTTTTGGAACTCTATCGTATACAAATCTAAAGCCATAAAACTCGAATTGTAAACATAGGAATCCTATGCAAACGATCACTTAGAAAATAAATCATGACATAACATATGCCCCTAAGTACCTGCACCAACCTCCCCAAAAGGTTCACCAGACCTTAGGTACTTGATAAATGCATATACTTTCAGCTTGAAAACTCTAGCTATGATATCTGGACGATCTTATGGCTTAAGTGATGGAGTGGCTAACATATATCTATCAATTTCTGGCCACTTAACATTGCATGTGAAGGTTATAAAGTATTGAGGATTCCCATGCACCCGACAGATGGCCAAAGCATCCTGATAATGCTTGTACATATATCGTGGCCCCCTACGCAAGCAAAATGACTTGTTTACCAATATCGTGAGCGTTAGAATCACCACGGATAACAGCATCGTGAATGCCTTGCAAATAGTCACTCCTAAAGTCGTTTTGGTGTGATAAAATGTAGTCTAATATGTTTTGTTCGATGCAAACATACGAATCGACCAAGAATTGCTGCAAAAGCCTACCGCCTTTAAGCAAATGAGTATATGTATTTAAACAATCATGAAGCAGATAGCTATAATACATGTTCATTGTGAGTTGCTTACATTCATGAGGGAAATAAGAAAATAGACGAAGTTTGGGGGACCACCCTTCTTCATCAACTAAGAAAAGCAAAGGATAATGCAACGACATATACTGTGAATGCAACTTGCTGACCCTTTTAGGCACGTCTCCCTTTGTATGAATAACTATGTCAAAATCGGTGGCCCCTGGTTCATACTCATCTACAATGGCGCCCACTATACCGATGGATGGTGCATCATAGGTCCACTCTCTACAGGCGAATAAAAAAGTCGGGCGCGTCTAAAGAGCGACAAAGATCACGAGTGGTGCGGAAAAGTTTGACCAAGTCATTTATTTCATCCAAAACACGCACCAACAATTCAACAATTTGTTCATCTAGAGAAGTCTCGGCCTGCCCACCAAAAGAATAAAGTCTATTAAAAATCTCGTGGTTAGTATCGTAGATGTACATATGTAAGAAGCGAGGACGTTGACCGGCAGGCGGGCAAAAAGATCCAATATGATGGCATATTTGTTCGCTGACCTTGAATACGTAAGGCCCGGGCCTTAAGTTTACGGAATTATCTACAACAGCTCCAAAAGAAGTCATGGTGAACATGGAGTTGTATGCGCGTATATTAGTCAGAAAGTCAGGTCGAGTAAAAATGCATTTTATACTATTGGGGGGTTCACTCGAACGGTGTAACCTAACGCGACCACCTCTACAACAATGGTTATATCTAGGACTCTGGCTAAGAGGGAAAGCCTTAAGACGTTCATCATTCCAAAAACAGGCAGAACAAAACTCACAGACCCGATCACAGTCACCAACATCTAAATACGCTGAGGAAAAGGTCAAGACTGAAGTTGAATGAATAGGAGTTGTCGAAGAAGATGACGCATGAGCAGAAGCACCAGTGAGTTCAAAAGAGGTAGAAGATGTAGGTTGAATGTAAGAAATACACTTATGTATGTTATTATTAAGAAGCGCAAGTCGTTTAGAAGACAACGACCCTAACTTGCTATTACCAACACCAGGAAACCTCCTCTTACACGAGGCAGGACATTTACTATCCATTATTTAAGCACTAATTCATGGCATACAAGCTAAAAGAAATAGCAAATAACTTAGAAATAATATAGAAACAAATATAAAAGTTTCAAAAACTAACATAAGCACCAAACCATCCAAAAAAAGCAAACTAAGATCATGGAAGCTGCAAACATAAGATCAAAAACTAACATAAGCACCAAACCATCCAAAAAACGTGATATCTTTTACCACTCAAACCAACTATTGAAAATATTATTTAACACTAATAGTATGACAACAAAGGCAGAGATGATCATGATATCCTTTAACCTTATATCTATTACAAACTAACATTGTGAACCCCCAACCCAACATAAACTTGCATAGTGTAATTAAGTAACTTGACTCGCAGAAAGAGGCGCAACCAAAAACAACTTAGAACAAAGGATTAGCCTAAACTAAAGATCAAAAAGAGATTAAATAAGAAGAAAAATCACTTCAAAGGCATAGAAATTTTCATTTAATTTTCAGTTTTACCTTAATTGATGATATAACTTATTTATAGAAGAAGGCAAGCTCCATTTTTATGTTAGAAGGGTTCTATTTGTATAACCAGAATACGGACACATAATCAAAAAGAAGTGAGCATACTCTTTTCTTATATAGAGACAGAAGTAGAAATGAATATCAACAACAACAAATTCGCTACTTTATGAATACGTCTCATCCAAGACACCTTATCTCGCACAACTACCCAATTAGAGCCGGAAACCCATGTGAAATGCAATTATCTAATGAATAGCTAGTGACTTACACATGGTTAGTTATGAGAAATATATAAAAAATTAATATTTTATATGTTAACTAATTATTATATTATTTGAGGGAAACAGTTTGCATATGACATAGTTTTCTTGCATTTTATGAAATAAAACATCAATCTAAATTTTACATTCATTACTCACCCAAACAAAAATCACAAAAAAATATTTTAAGTTGTTTATGCAAAAAAGCAAGTTGTATCTGATGTTTGTTCTAATATAATTAGATTAGAAGATGGTTAATTGGAAGATGTTAAAGTTCAGTGATGTTTTGATTACTTTTAATATAATTACAAACTTTGTATAAAAAGATCTTAATAAAAAGTAAATTCTTCCAAGAAATGAAGAAAACAGGATGGTTAATTTTGATTAGGCAGAGCATGAACACATAATAAAAAAGAAATGAGTATACCCTTTTCTTACATAGAGATGAAGAAGATACAAACACCAACAAAATCGTTTAGGAGGCAACGTAAGCGTTATTGCGCGACTCAGAAAATAAAAAACGAAAATAGGTAATTTAGAGGAAGCCAAAGGCTAATAAGGCGGTGAAAGCCCCAACACCACCAACGCTTTCAAGTCAAGGAGACGACCGGTGGTGACATGCATACCATCACCAAACCTCTGGCCACAAACATGCATACCATCTCTCTTTATAGTGGTGGCGGGTAAATGGATAGTCGATCGCAAAATAACCACAAAACCCACCGAAGACCACCACTTCCCAACGGCCTCCATCTCAAACTGTTTCTAAAAAACACATATAGATACATCTCAACCTACATATAAACTGACAAAGGATAGTAAACTGATTAATCCAAAATATCTCTTGGCCAAACTTAAAAATAAGAAAAATTGACTATTCCTTTCAATCTTTCATTCAATTATTAATAGTATGTAATTGTAATGTAACTACGATGTTACCCTGCGCTTCTTCGTGGGTACAACTACGCGTCAGGGTTGTTATACGTGTAACTTTGCATTTTTTGAATAGGTTCAATACGTAGATACTTCGGGGTTTTAAAATTATTAATGTTCGTTTCGATGATTTGTATGTGATAGAAAGTCCAAAAGAAAAACAAAACTCATAAAAAGGCACGAACTAAAAAAGAAAAAAGAAAACTAAAGTTGCAAAAATACCATCAGACTAAAACAACTTTTCTTTTATGTTTAATATGTATATTCATTTAAGTAGGTGAAAAAAAGAATTATTATATAACCAAGCCCAAGATAACATGCAAATATGCAATATGAACCAATGAAATCAATTCATTGTAGATGTTGAACTTTTAATTGTTATAGACTAAATGTTAAAATGTTGAAGGTTGTTGCGGTAGATACTTGATTTTGGAAAGATTGCCTTTACATATACAAAACTTGAAAGGGCATATTATTTTTGTTCGCAATTTTATATGGTACAAATGTCTTGTTGCCCTAATTGAAGAAAAAACCCTTATCGTGGATTGTGAGTCATCTCATTACTTTTAGAAATTATCAATCACCATCTATCATTGGTTGTCTGCTCCAATTTATCTTCTCAATTCAAATGGTAGTTTATTAAACTAGTATTAAGACCCACGGGTTTAGCATGATAAAAAATTTAATGTCTTTGAAACTATATTTTAGAAAAAAATCAAAACCTTTAAGTAAGCCCACATGTTATAGCATGAGGTCGAGAGTTTCGCTAATATATTAGGGAATCATATTTTATATTCCAGTCATTTCTTGTCGCCTTTTTCATCGAGAACTATATAAACTAGAGTTTGTTGTGTTTTCATCTTCATAGCCACAACTTAACAATTACACTAAACAACATCACACCAGTAATCGATCTTCTAAGATAGAAGGCAATGTCATTGTCAAAACACGGCTCAGAGCCAATTCCGATTGCGGTTGCACACCAAAAATAGCTGTCAAGCCAGAGCAACCGAAACCAGTTTTGAGGTGTCATCACAGCCACAGAACAATTAAAACGACAGACTTCAGATTAACACATGTGCATCATCATCGACATCCACAAATAATAGTGACACCTAATGGATGTGAATTTCTTTTCGTTAGTGTTTTGTGGATTGAGTTTTGGATTTAAAGTTCATATAGCTCCAAAAATGTATCGACAAGTCTTGAATTAAAATACCTTGACTAATGTATAAAGAGCATACTTTGACCTTCAAATGATAAAAAAACCTTGACTTTCAAATGATAAAAAAGGGTATAGTTTCACACACCACCAATTGACCATTTTACACCAGACACGACAAACAACCGTTTGTCACCATATAAACAGGCGTTGCATGAAAGTTAAACGACAATTTGTAGGTAAGGAAAATGATAGTTTGTAGTTAGACAAACGGCTATTTAATACAAAATAAATGACCTTTTATTTTTTTAATAATTATATTAACTTTTTGCTATTTATATTTATATTATACTTATTATATCATTTTATATAAGTTTAAGATAAAAATTAATTTGTGTGTGCATGTATTTAGGGTTTAATTTTATATATTGTTAAGGTTTTATAGTTTACATTATATAATTATATAAAAAATAAGATAACACAAATATATAACTTTAAAACTTTTTCATATGTACATGTATTTAGTGTTTTATTTTACATATTGTTAACTTTATATATATATATATATATATATATATAGTAAAGTTTCATATAAGGCTGATGCAACCCAAAACATCCAAAGTCTCTTCTGCATGCATGTACAAGAGTACTGAAGTAGAATGCGTTGGAAGTTTAACACTCTTCCTTAGAAAACATTCTAAGTGTGAAATATTCTAAAGCCAAAACCAATATCTTTCGAAGCCAAACATAAAGTCTTCCAAAGCCAACTCTTGAAGTCAGATTTCTTCCGAAGACTTTTTAACACATGCTATTATCCGATGTACCTTTATCATAAAGCTCGACCACCTTTTTGCTACAACTCTGATTAGACACCAATTTTACATAAGTTGGTGAAAGGTCCATGCTTTTTGTAACTGTACATTGAAGTCTTGAGTTTGTACTTTCTACTTTATGTACCTTTGTTCTTTTTGTAATATATTATGATGTGAGCTATGGCATGTCATAGTCAATAGTTAAAAGGCAATCTACCTTTTGATTATACATTGATTTTGTTGTTGTCTAGATCATGTATCGAGCTAGCCTTCAAAGTATGTCCGACTGTAGGTTGTAGTATAAGTATCTCTGGTCCTTATATCTTATTATCATTGCTTTGTAAACACTTGTAAGGAACTAGAGAGAAATATATATCGTCTTTGAAAACCAATTACTTGTGTTCTAGTTCTGTCTCTTTATTACTTGTGTTTCTTAGCTCTCATATAAACTGGTTTTTTTAGTTTCTTATTTGATCTGTTAAGTGTTCTAAAGAACTCTCCTCACTTGTGTTGCTGTGTTGTAAAAGTGCATTGCACCCTTCCTACGGTCCTGTATTTGGTATCAGAGCTTTTCAGACTCTTGATATAAGATCTCACCATCTTAAGATCCCTCACACACACAAAATACTTAACATCTCAAATGGCAGCTATCTCTAAAGCTGATATGAAAACTGGAACCATGACAAAGTCTCCATTGATGACTCCTAAAGACTTTGATACTTGGTGTCAAAGAATGGAAGGCTTTATCAAGTCTTAAGACTCCAGGATGTGGGAATCTGTTGTTGAAGGACCTTACATACCAAGCACCCCATCTGTTACGGGTGGTGGTATGATTCCTAAGGCTGTGGCTGACTTCTCTGATGAAGACAGGAAGAGAATAGAGATTGATCAAAAAGCTATGAGAACCCTTCAAACTGCTCTTCCAAACTTAATCTACAGAGACTTTAAGAAGTGCAAGACTGCAAAGCAACTATGGGAAGCACTAAAGCTTATGTACGAGGGCTCAACTGAAGCCAAGGAGGACAAGAAAGATCTCCTCAAGCAGTAGTTTGAAAACTTCACTTTCAAAGTAGGTGAGACCATGACTCAACAATACTTTATGTATGTTGAGATTGTGGATACTCTAATGGATGTTAGAGTAACTATTGAAAACAAGGACAATGTAAGGAAGTTTATGTCCTCTCTTCCTAGACAATGGACACATTACTGCATTGTTATCAAGAGGACTGAGAACCTTAAGACTCTTACTCTGATAGAGTTGTATGGTATTCTCGGTGGATACCAGATGGAGATGAACATGCAAAATTCATCTGGTAACTTTAGCAATCAAATGGGTTCAGCCTTTCATGTGACTAAAAGGGATATCATAGAACCTCAACATCATCTTATATGCTACCCTGACAACTCACAAAAGGGTCCATTCATCACCTTCCCAGAGACTTTAAGAGAAAACTACACTCAAGGAAGTCCCTTCCAAAAGACAAGTTCTTCTCATGCTTTTGTCTCTACTGATGAATCCTCAGGCAACTTTCTCTTCACTCTTGAAGACTTGGATTGTATCCATCCAGATGATCTGGAGTATATGGAGATAGTTCAACAGATGGCTCTTCTCACTCATAGAGCCAAGAAGTTCTACAAGAGGACAAGAATGAAGTTTTCTAGCAATGCAGCCAGTGGAAAGTTTGGGTTGGATAAAAGCAAGGTAAAGTGTTACAATTGTAAGCAGATGGGACACTTTGCTAGAGAGTGCAATGCACCAAGAGAAAATGGTGGCCAAACTCAATCCAGACCAAACTACATTAAGAGAGCTCCCCAGAATAAGAAGCCAAAGCAACAAGCTGCAGTTGTTGTTGAAGAAGGAGGCTTTGACTGGAGCTTTCAGGTGGAAGATGCGTCTCCAAATCAAGCACTCATGGCTGACCATGATAAAGCCAAGGTATTGGAACATCTTTGCACTCCTGAATATATTGCTAAAGTTAATAGATACAGGTCCTACAACTTAGAGATGAGATCTGATCTTGAGTCCTTGAACATCTTAAAATCTGATTTCAAAAAGGCTGAAAATGATTATAAGTTAAAGATAAAGGACTTTGAGAAAACCATTTTAGTTCTTAAACATGAGCACACCAATTATAGGACTCAGATCAAGGATCTCATAACTAAGTTGACTGAATGCCAGGCTGAGCTTGTGATCAACAAAGCCAGGGCAGAAAAATGTGTTCTTGAAGAAAAGACCTTCAAGAACAT
>BJCM01098038.1:0-11158 GCA_018326385.1 Flaveria bidentis
CATCTAATCATCATCATGAACACATCAAAAACATCAATCCATCACTAGATCATCATGTCATGAAAATAAAGTTACTATTATTAGTAACCTATGAACACCAACTTCAATTCATCAATTTCTTGCAAGATCAATGTATCCTAACATTCATACAACCTAATAATCATCATACATTCATCAAACAACCATCAATCATACATAATCTTATCAATTTCGAATTAGGGTTTGCCTAGAATCAAAGTTCATGATCAATCCCTTAAAAACGTATCACCCATCCATAATCGACGTTAAACAACATGTATACTATCTAACTAACATACTAACATCATCAAACAACATCAAATTCGACCCCATGAAGATCCACAAACGAATTAGGGTTCGGCCCTAACAAGAAATCCATAAAAACATGTAAAATCTAACCTCTAAACGTGTAGTTGCTTGCAATTGTATGCCTTGAAATCGATTCAATTTCGAGTTCTCTTTCTTGTTCTAGGCTGATTTCGCAAAGGGAGGGGTGTGTGTGGGTGTTTGCGGCCGAATGGGGGGTGGGAATTAGGTTTTGGGTGTTTTGTTTAATTTAATTACCATATTTACCCTTTAAGCCCTTGTAATTTGTATTTTATCAAAACTAGACTTTAAACTCTTTGTAAAGTGCTTTTAACTTAATAATATAAAGATATAAACTAATGATAATCATTATGTAATTTATCTCTATAAAAACACAAGACATACGAATAAGTAGGCACGTTTCCACGTTACGCGATAAAATTCACCGTTAACATTTAAATTGTGTAAACACATAAACATAACACAATAATCATCTAATAAGTTAGATTATCAATAATGTAACATTATTAATTATTATTAGGTCACCAACGTAAACGACAACTAGTGTGTGCTTACGACACGTGTACGCAAGACTTAACGAAACTAAGGGAGTTTGATAACGGAAATTTACCGGATGTCACATGAACGCTCGTCATACTTTTAAGTCTCTCAAATTTGAAAAGTGTTAATTGACCTTTGCGGTGGGTTTAAATAGTCAATTTAATGTCTTTTACAAATGTTACAAGTTCTAAAACAAATGTGGTTGTTTTTTAATATCACTGTAGCAAAATGCGGTAGGGAATTATTCATCAATATTTGTTTACTGTTACATATGTGGAAGTATAATAACTTGACTGCAATTGTTCACTGTAGCAAATGCGATTGAACAAAGTTTTTCATCATTTGTGTACCATAGCAAATGTGATTGAACAAAGTTTATAAACATTTGTTCACTGTAGAGTTTGTCTGCATTTCTTGACTTTTAATCATCATCATGACAAAAAAGATTGAGCATATTGTTTATTCATTTTTGATGCACAACAAAGTTTCACTATTAATGTCATCCATATTTAGAAAATGCGGATGAATAAACTTTTCTGAAAATGAAATCTGGCAAAAAAAAAGTTAACCTCATCAAGAAACTTTTTTGAACCACTTTGGCAGCATAAGTTTTTCATACTTCAAAATTTGCATGTGGATTTGTGGTTGAAACAAATGTGGTAGAAATAACTTCTCTGCATTAGTTTAACAGTTTTTTAATGACCTGGAAAATAATTACCCGCATTGGTTATATGCTAGATTTACCTTCAGCCGCATTAACCAATGCACTTACCTGCATTAATTTTCGCCTCGATCAAAATTAATGTTTCTGCAAATTAATATCATTTATGTTTTTCTGCTAATTCTTTGACTGTTATGAAGAAATGCCTTTGCTTTTGACTTGTTTCTTATGAAGTTTTGACTGTTGTTGGATTGTCACTTTTTGCTTGGATTGAATTTTGTATTACATGTGATACAAGTTCCCCAGATTTTTTATTGATCTTGGAATTTTATGCTTCCAAATATTAGCATAAGCTGAGATACGATAGTTTAACTTTTGCACCAACACAATCAATTCCCCTTTTTCTTGATTTTAAATTTTAAATTTTTATGGATTTAAAAGTTTTGAAATTAAAAAAAAATTGAAATGATTTTGTTTTCTTTTCATTACATGAAGAGGAAGTATACTTTTCTTGGGATCATATCAATCTTACATTACACAAGTACAACCTTTTGTAAAATAGACAATTTTATGATCTTATTGATTGAAGGTATGTTTGTCCTCTTAAACTCATACCTGGTTAATATTATAATGCATGTAATATTTATCATGTTTTGATTAATTTGAGCATTCAACATGTACCCCACACTCCAAATCATGCTATGATCAACCACCCTTATGTAATGCATGGTAGAACTTTTTCACGACTTACTTGACTAGATCATTTAAAGTATGGAATCTCATTTTCACTCATCCTCATTGGGATTCTTTTACTTTGATCCTTTTAATGATTTGATCCACATTGGATTACTTTTCACGTCACTTTGGAAGGTGATCCATAATAGGACCCACCTGGCTACTAGAGAAGCCACGAGCCTAAAGATAGTCCTTCATCGAGGCCTTATCACCTATCTTCCTGGTAGTAGCAAGTCAAGCTTCTTATTCTTCTCCCTCAGTTTTTCTTTTGCAACTTTCTTTCTCTCTTTCTCCAATTGATATTGCTATTTGTTGAAGAGCCAAAAGATCGTATCATTATCATGGGAGACAGTTCTTCTAGAGAGAAACCCCTAGAGGTTAGGAATGTTATCCTTTCCATCCTAAGCTACAGATCAGCTTCCCTTTTCTTCCTCTCTCTTTCCTCCTCGAAGGCTAGTCTTGTTGATTCTTCCCCTTGTTCAGTTAGTAGCAGGGTTGCCTTTTCCAACTCAGTTAACTCCACTAGTTGTAATAGGAGCACATCTTCACTAACAGCTCCAAGCTTGATAAGCTTTTCAATGATCTCCATCCTCTTTTTTTTATTATTGACAACCTCCTTGTTAGCTGCAGCTGCTTTGCTAGTTGCAGCTAGTAACTTCCCAGTTAGGAGTCTACCTTTCTTCTTAAGTTTTTCTAAACTTGTTTCCTCTTGAAGCTCTTCCTTGGTCATCTTCCTCTTTCCTTTGACATCTTCAGAAGTGCTAGACTATGGGGTTCTTGGATGGAGGTTTTCAGGTAGAGACATGGTGGTTGGAGCTTGTTGTAGTTTGTTTAAGCTAGGGGTCGGTAGAGAAAGTCCTCATTATTCACCTCAGATGCCAGCTCTAGAAATACATCTGTGATGATTAGATCTTCAGACATGGAGAATAGACGTTCCGCAACTTCCATCTTAACATTGGAAGATTGAACTTGTTCTTTTGAGGCTTTGACTTCAGCTTTGAAAGTTTGAGGGAATGCACTATCTATCCCAACTGTTTCAATTGTTGGGCCATCAATCCTCATTTTCCCTTCAAAATGAATCTCAAGTTCCATGTGGGCTTTAGGTTGACTAACATCTTCAATAGTGGTAGAAGGTGCATTTATCCTTCGAAATTTTTCACCTCTAAAGTATATCATAGCCGCATCAGGGCTAAGCCGATCTAAAGAAGATCCCATCAGGAAGTTTGAGAAGATCCTGTTGAGATCTCTCAACATCCTTGGGTCCATTTGTAGGATTATTTGAGGAGGTTTAGGAAAAACTGTTGCTTTGGGAGCCAAGTATCTTGAAGTTAGAGAAGTTAAAGCATGGCTCTGTGGTTCCACATATGTTTGTCTCTAAACACTCTCCCCCATTTTTTATAGCATCATCTTGAGAGCTAGATGATCTAGAGGAAGAGGTCAATGAGACCTAAATAGGTACATGCTTGACAGATCTCTGGATCTGTTTCTTAGCTAGTTGAGCCTTGAGATTTTTAGTCCGAAGTTGCTGAGTGACAGACCTATCCTCTAAAGTCTTAATCTTAGACTCAAGATTTGAGTCTTTAGAAAGTAGGTCTTGAATGGTGAGTTTCATACTTCCCTCATCTGTATTTGAAGAATCATGAGGAGAGGAGGTAATATACTTAGTATATTCATCATCAGTACCAAATGTGGTTTCTTGGAACCCTAGTTTCCCTTGGCTAATTAAATCTCTTTCAGAGGCATCAAATGACACAATTGCCTTAGATTCAGACTCAGAAATGTTACCATTGCCCTAACCATCAAAGGAGGCTCATTCAGTAATGGCAGCTAAATCTACATGAGTTCCCTCCACATTAGTGGGACTCAGCTCATTTGGTTTTTGCTGAAAGGGGCTAGAGATAAGAGTTCCCTCTAGGCTTTGTTGATCTATAAGAGGGTATTGGGGATCAATTTCATTGCCATGCTGAGTGTTAATCTCCTCATCAGTTCTTATCAGTAAGTCAATAAATGATATTGCAGGACCGTTTGAGGGGTTTGGTTACTTGTAACACAACACACAATTAGGAGAGATTGATTTAGAACACTTAATAGAACACACGGGGAACTAGTAACCAGTTACAATGATACTAAGAAACACAAGTAATTAAGAGACAAGACAGGAACAAAATAACACAAGTCTTTGGTTTTCAAGAGTGTTGTATATTGCTCTCTAGTTCTTTACAAGTGTTACAAAACATACATTAAGATTCAAAGGACCAGAGATACTTTATACTATATCCTACAACCAGCAATACTTTGAAGGTCAGCAGGATACATGATCTAGACAACAACAAAATCAATTTAGAGTCAAAAGGCAGATTGCCTTTTTACTAGTAACTATGACATGCCATATTTCACATCCTAATATTTTACAAGAAGGAATAAAGTACATAAAGTAGAAAGAAACAAACTTAAGACCTCAATGTGCATTTTACCAAAAGCATGGACCTTCTCACCAACTTGTGAAAGTTGGTTAGTCAAACAGAGTTGCAGTGGAAAGGTGGTCCAACTTTATGGAAAAGGTACATCAGATAAAACATGTACTCAAAAGTCTTTGGAAGAAATTTGTCTTCAAGTATTGCCTTCGGAAGACTTTGTCATTGAAGCTTCGAAAGACTTCGTGTTTGGCTTCGGAAGATATTAGTCTTGGCTTCAGAAGATTTCACACTTAGAATATTTTCTAATGCATAATTTGAAACATCCGAAGCATTCTACTACAACACTTTGTGCATCCATGCAGGACAAACAATTTGGATGTTTTGGATTGCATCAGCCTTATATAAAACCTTAAAAACTCCCCCTAGGCTGATGCTACCAAAACATTTAAAGACTTCAAATTTTGACAATCCTCATTATGATAATGACCATGCCTTTCTTCATAAGATGGTCAGGATCATTTAGACTCTGAAAATGTCTTCTCATCTCAAAAAGAACATGTAGCGGTAGATTGAACATGTCTTGCCATGTGTAGAAATCTTCAACACCTTAATCTCTAATAACATGCCATCTTTTTGGGTTAGCTGAGTAAGTCCAGGACCAGATGGGTCTTCCTGATGCTAGAGGAGCTACTTGGATTAGAGTTGGTTGAGCTTCCTCTTGTTGCACATTCTCAAGATGTTCTGACTTATCTTGAGATTTGGAGATGGATGCCTCTTTCTTCTTCTTCTTAGACTTTGGTTTAGAAGCCATCCTTTTTCTCCTCTTTGAACTTTTTAACTGAGAAGACTGGCATGCAACACCTTGTTGATCATCTTTGTCTTGCTCAGTTGGGTTTTCGTCTTTCACAGGTTCAGAATGAGAGGGGAGAAAACCCTGCTGGGATCAGAAGTAGAAGCTTGCTAAGACTCAGAAGAAAGGTCCAGGTTATGTTGTCTCAAAAGGTTCAACGTTAACCTCCAATTCTTGAGGGACCTAACTTAGTGGGTAGTGTAAGTCAACTAGTACTTCTCTTTGAATCTTCTGCTTGATGACCTTAATATCCTCATCCATGGTAGATAGAGACATAGGGCCAAGTCTCCTTCTGGGAAATCCATACAACTATAAGAAACTCATCATCCTCTACCTATTAGCAAACTTCTTCATGCTCTTTTGGACGATAGCTCTTTCATTTGCAGCCTCTTCTTTCATCTTCCTCTTTGTTGTCTTTATCTCTTTGAGTACTTCAAGTTCAAGCTGTTTAAGATACTCAAACTTTATGTACTCAAAGGACAAGGGAAGAAGTGCATCTACCAGATATTGGTCTGTGGCACTAAAGTAGTTGATCATATTGATCCTATCAGTTTCTTTGTCTACCTAAGGTTCTTATGGAGCCACAACCTCTTGTTCAGGACTTTTTTGAACTGGTGAAAGGGTAGGAACATGTTCTAAGAGCCTTTTCAGTCTCTTTTCTTCATTAATTTGAAGAAGAAATCTTGCATCCTATTCCTCCTTCCTTTCTCTTGACATTTCCATGTTAAGCAATTCATTTAGTTCCTTTAACGGGAGGGAGATTATATTATCAATATCATAATGCCTGGTGTGTTTAAAAGCAATCCTGATTGCCCTCAACTCATCATTCTAAGTGTTTGGTGTGGGAGCAACCCTAGTTGCAGCTTTTATGAAGCCAACAGACCCACCAGAGGAACTTTCTCCCCTTAGCTTTTTTTTCCTCTCTCTCTCTCTCTCCTCAATCTCCTCATGAGTCATTTTCCTTTTCCCTTTATCACTCACAGACCTTTGTGACTTAGGGTGCAATGAACTTTGGCCTTCATTGCTTGGTGTAGGATACAAGCTCTACCAAGAGAGAGTTTGAGATGCACCTTCACCAACATGTGTCTCATCAAGGGAATGTATTTTTAAAGTAGTTGTAGGTGTGACAGGGCTCTCAAGTTCAATAATTGGGCCTTGAGTCAAGGTTTTTCCTTTGAAGCTAATCTCAGGATCTGCCTTAATATCTAGTTGACCAATGACATTGCATGATTGCTTTTGTTTCCTTCTGAGGCTGAACTCTTCAGTAATCCTATCTTGATTCCTTTGAGCCAACTTATCACCTTGTCTAGATTGGCTTGGATTGACAAGTGGCATGTTGACAAGGTCAAGACCTTCATAGTAGTTCAAGTTCTTAAAATTGAATACTTCTTGTTGGCCTTGAACTCTTTGAAGAACGAGGGCTCTTCTGTTGACATCATACACCCACCCTATGATGTAATTTGAAGTTCCTTGAGGTGGAGATGACACAGCCCCTGGAATTCCTTCCTAAAAAGACTCTAAATGAAGGAGTCCATAGAGTCCACATTAATGTGAACTTGTAGAAGTTGTTGAGTATGGATAGTTGCAAGTGAAGTTATTGAGTTTTCAAAGTCCATGCTTTGTGAAGAACTCCCAGGTTCTATAATTGTAATGACTTCCTCCCCTTTTTTGGTAGCATCACCCTCTTGCATAGATGAGCTAGGAATTAGGTAAATCACATTTATAGGTTCTTGTGTTCCTGGTTGAGTCTTCTTAAAGGTCTCGCTGCTAGTTTCTCCTTGAGATAGGAAATCTCAAGTTGCTGATCGTTGACCCTGTTGTGTAAGGTAGTCACCTGAAATTCCATGTGACTAACCTTAGAGACTAGATAGGTGCATGTTTTTGATAGTTTTTGTACCTTTAGTCTTAGATTCCCCTCTTATTCATCAGAATATTCATTGGGGGATGAGATAACTAGACTAAAGTCCTCAGTCTTACCACCAGCATGATGTTCTTGGTTGCTGGTTTATTTCTACTCACTGACTATTTCATATAGAGTATCAGTGGGCTGAGTTGCCATGGTTGTGGTCTTAAAGATGTAATGACTTGAAGAAGTGAGAGTCTCTTCCATATGGACTTCCTGAGTAGACTCAGGAACATCCACCTTAGTAGTGGGTAGATGATGTGGGTTAGACAAGGGAGAAGCAGGAGCACTCATCTCTTTTTGAGTGGGGGAAGAGAAGAGAGACTCATGATACTCATTGAATCCCAAGTTTTCATCATCATAGAAATCAAGGCTAGGGATTGGTTGGTTGAGATCTAAAGGTTGAGGATGGTAACTTTCCACTGAAGGTTGTTCACTAGAGTGTTGAGACTCTGACTGAAGGCTTAAGGATGTTGAGCTAATGAGCTCATTAGTCTGAGCATGAGGAACCTCAGGACCGATAGTGAAAGTAATGGGAGTGGTTTGCTCCTTAGGAGAAGTGGGAGCTCGAGAGTCCATTTCCTCATATGTGGGTAGTAGTATGAGGCCTACACAAATTGAGTAACTTGTGCAGGGGTTTGTTTGGATATTCTTTTCTAGGTGAGGGTGATTTGTGGTGGTTTTTGTGGTTGAGAGGTTGAAGGTGTGGGTTCAATACTAGCTTGTGTTGCTAGGTTGTCACCTTGAGCAATGAGCTCTAATATTCTGGGGACAAGCACTGTTACTACCCCAGAGAAGCCAACAAGAGGGTTCTTCAAAATTTTAAAGATATCGGGCTTCATTTGTCGCAATTTATGAATATTACTTGTTTCCCTTAACTGTGAGCCCAGATCACAATTGAGAATGTGCTGGAAATATCTAGGGAGTCCAAGTTCGCAAGTAAATTTGCATAAACAAATTGAGAGTACCTAAACTTGACCCCTGAACCATTCCATGCACTATGAAGGAGAGATCTTTAGGAATCTGTTCCCAGCCCCCTTGTTTGTTGGACAATCTATGGGTGACCACATGAAGTAGATACTTCCACTAGGAGGAGACATTCCCTTTCTTGAAGGTCTTGATAGAAAAGGCTCCTTCATAGCTTATCTGATCAAAGGAGTGGTTGACTGCTTCAATGGGAAAAAACAACTCACCCTCCTCATCATCCAGCTAAAGATCAATGTTTATGATGGCTGGATTGATAAAGATTGTCCTCCCTTGCATTGTGGCAGACAATGTCTTCTCCAAATCCAGAACAACCTCTTGAAATGTCTTCAAGAAATCAAGCAAATGATCCTTATAGAGAACAGGATCAATGGTAAGGGAGGTGGAATAGTTTGACAAGGCCAAAAATCGACAGACCACTGAGAAATGAGGATCTTTCTCAGAGTGTAACAGAGCAACCTGATTGTGTTGCCTGGGTAATGGCATGGAAAAGTGTGGGTCATTTCTGCGGTTGAGTTGGCCATTTAAGAAAGCTTAGAGGTGAAGAAACTAAAGAACAAAAAGCAGTTTAAAGAGAACTTTGGGAATTTAGGTCTGCGAGAAGATGAAGATGACAAAGAAAGAGGGTGAACCATTGGGTTTATATATGAAATTGATTTAAGGCAAAGTTAATGAAATAGAACAAATTTTGAAATCCTGATGTCGCTCCCACCACTGAAAAAGTAGTTTGCTCTTTTGCTCAAAAGGTAGTTTTCTTGGAAGGCGTAAGATCTTCCAAAGGTAATTTATCTTTGAAAGTTTTAATAAAATCACCCGAATTCAAAATGACTTCGGTAGAAATTCCTGAGAGTTTTGAAAATTTTTCTTCGGAAGAGAATTAAGTCTTGGATACTTTATTCAATTAAGAATAGAGCTTCTGAAAGTTAATTTGCTTCAGAAGGAAAATAGTCCTTGAAAGCATTCAAGTACTTAAGAGAAATATTAAGCTTTGGAATATATTTTAGAAATTTCTTCCAAAGGAAAATTTCTTAAGCATTTGTTTGTTTTAAAAACATAATTTTCTTCTAAAGATAAAATCATATCTTCCAAAGGACAGAAATAATCAAGATTTTCAAAAATCTAAGGAAAATCTTCTAAAAAGATTTTCTTCCGAAGAAAACAAGAGCTTATGAAGATGATGAAATCGACAACTTAGGACACACAGATTTTAGAAATAATATGAATTAGTTTTAAGAAAAAGCTACTCAAGTTTAATCATCCCAATAGCTGATATGAGATATTTAAATCTTTGCTCATTAAAACCTTTAATGAACAAATTAGCATATTTTTCATTTGTGTTAACCTTAACTAGTTTGATCAAGCCTTTTTCAAAGTTATCTCTAATAAAATGATTCATGATATTGATGTGTTTAGTCCTTGAGTGATGCATAGGATTCTTTGTAATAGAGATGGTAGTATTATTGTCTATGTGAATGGGAGTCTCTTCAAAGTTATACCCATAGTCTAGCATTTGATTTTGAATCCAAAGAACTTGAGCACAACAGCTTGTAGCAGCAATGTATTCAACTTTAGCAGTTGATGTAGAGACATAGGATTGCTTTTTGCATTCCTAGGAGAAAACCTTTCCACCAAGAAACTAACATCCCCCTGATATAGACTTTGCAGTCATATTGCATCCACCATATTCACTATCTGTATATGCATACAGATTAAAGCCAGAATTCTTTGGATACCAAAGGCCAAGTGTTAAGGCACCTTTGAGATATCTTCAAATCCTTTTGACAGTGATAAGATGTGACATCTTGGGGTTGGCTTGATATCTTGCACATACACATGTGGCAAACATGCTACCAGGCCTAATCAATGCCCTGTAGAGATGTTCATCCACACACTGCCCCTCAAGGTCAAACCCAAGGGAGTGGTTTCTTGCTATAGGAGTCTTAGAAACCTTAAATCAGTCATGTTAAACCTTTTGAATATGTCTTCAACATACTTTTCCTGACTTATGAAGATGCCATCTTCAAGTTGCTTCACTTTAATTCCTAGAAAGAAATTGAATTCCCCCATGGCACTAATTTTGAATCTATCTTGCATCAGCTTCTCAAACTCTTTGTAGAGCTTTGGATTAGATGAATCAAAGATGATGTCATCTACATATACTTGAACTAGTATCAAGTCATTTCCTGTTCCTTTTATGAAGAGAATTCCATCTATAGCACTTCTTCCGTGTTCATGCTAGCAGAGATACTGAGACAGAGTCTCATACCACTTTCTTGGTGCTTGGTGCAGCCCATAAAGAGCCTTATCAAGCTGCAGATGTAATCAAGATGATTAGGATTTATTTGACATACACCTCTTCGTAAATCACCGCATAGAGAAAAACACACTTGACATCAAGTTTATAGACCTTGAAGTTCTTGGATGCACCAAATGCCAAGAATATCCAAAGAGATTGTACTCTTGTTACAGGAGCAAATACATTTGTGAGTCAATTCCTTCTTCTTGTGTGTACCCTTGAACAACTAGTCTAGCTTTTTTTTATGACAAGTCCTCTATCATCCTTCTTATTCCTAAAAACAAATTTGGTTCCTATAGTAGTCTTCCTTTGAGGAAGACGACATAGGTTCCAAACCTTCTGCCTTTTAAATTAAAGTAGCTCCTCTTGCATAGCTTCAACCCAACTTCCATCCTTCAAAGCCTCATCAATTTTCTTAGGCTCTATC
>BJCM01098062.1:0-19975 GCA_018326385.1 Flaveria bidentis
TTTAATAATAGCATTATGTGGCTGTGAACGATCTTAACTCTCACTCCTCGACGATTCCGCCGTCAAGGTTGGGGTGTGACATTCAACATGACTGATTGTAAGATTGCTAAGACACCCATAGCCAGAAACCACTCCCTTGGACCTGATCTTGAGGGGGAGTGTGTAGATGAGCACTTATACAAGGCTATGATTGGGTCTCTTATGTATCTTACCGCTAGCAGGCCTAATATTATGTTTGCTACATGCATCTGTGCAACATATCAAGCCAACCCTAAGATGTCTCACCTCATCACTGTCAAGAGGATTCTAAGATACCTCAAAGGTGCTTCAACGCGTGGTTTATGGTACCCTAAGAATCCTAACTTCAATCTGTATGCTTATATAGATAGTGATTATGGTGGTTGCAACATGACTGCAAAGTCTTCATCTGGGGGATGTCAGTTCCTTGGTGGAAGGGTTATCTCATGGCAATGCAAGAAACAATCCTCTGTCTCTGCATCAACTGCTGAAGCTGAATACATTGCTGCTACAAGCTGCTGTGCTTAAGTGCTTTGGATTTAGAATCAAATGCTAGACTATGGGTTAAACTTCAAGGAAACTCCCATTCACATAGATAACAATAGTGCTATCTCAATCACAGAGAACCCTTTGCAACACTCAAGGACCAAGCACATCAATATCAGGTATCATTTAATAAGAGATAACCATGAAAAGGGATTAATTAAACTAGTCAAAGTTCACACAGATGAACAATATGCTAATCTGTTTACAAAGGCTTTTGATGAACAGAGATTTAAATATCTAATATCAGCTATTGGGATGATTAGCTTTGAGTAGGTTTTTCTTAAAACTAATTATTTCTTAAAATATGTGTGTCCTAAGTTGTCTAGTCATCACTTTCATAAGCTCATGTTTTCTTTGAATGAAAATTTCTTTTTGAAGACTTTCCTTTGATTTTTGAAAATTTCTGATACTTTGGAAGTTATGTTTTTAACTTCGGAAGTAAATCATGCCTTCAAAAAATATCTGTCTAAGAAATTTTACCTTCGGAAGAGGTTTCAGATCTATCTTCCGAAGCTTAAATACTTGTCTCAGACACTTACTTATTTTCAAGGACCATTTACTTTTGAAGAAAAATTAACTCTCGGAAGCTTTGTGTTTTATATACAAAACAATCAAGTTTTAATTTCTCTTCCGAAACAAAATTCTCAAATATCTCAGGAAAATCTTCCAAAGCCATTTTAGCTTCGAAAGCTTTTTAATTAAAAATTCCGAAGATAATTAACCTTCGGAAGCTTTTTAAATTCCAAGAAAACTACTTTTTGAGCAAAAGTAAACTACTTTCTTCAGAGGTGGGACCGACATCCGAATTTCAAATTTTATCCTGTTTCATTAAACTTTATCTGAAACCTAAAACCCCAAATTTCTCTCTGAAATTTCTTTCTTCCTTCTTTCTTCATCTTTAAGCTACCTCACAATGGCCAACCTTGCTCACAGAAATGATCCCAACTTTACCATGCAGATACACAGGCAACATAATCAGGTTGATTTGTTAAGCTCTAAGAAAGATCCTCATTTCTTAGAGGTTTGTTGATTCCTAGCCTTATCCAACTACTTCACCTCCCTAACCATTGATCCTCCACATTATGAGGATCATTTGCTTGAATTTTGGAAAACCTGCCAAGAGGTTGTCATGGATGGGGAGAAGGCACCGTCTGCCATAGTGCAGGGGAGAACAATATTCATCTCTCCGGCCATCATCAACATGCATTTTCAGCTAGATGATGAAGAAGGTGAGGTGTTCTTCCCAAAGGAAGCTGTTAATCATTCGTTTGAGCAGATGGGATATGAGGTAGATTTCTCTGTAAAGACCTTTAGGAAAGGGAAGGTCTTATCCCAATGGAGATTCCTGCTCCATGTGGTCATCCACAGCTTATCAAACAAGCATGGTAGATGGGACCAGATTCCTGAGGATCTCTCCTTCATCATCCATGGAATGATTCAGGGGGTCAAGTTCAGGTATTCTCAGTTTGTTTATACCAACTTTCTTTCTAACTTAGACTCCTTAGAATATTACATGTTTCCTAGATATGTATAGTAGATTCTTAACTGTGAATTGGGCTCACAGTTAAGGGAAACATGTAACATTCTTAAATTGGGACAGATCTTTAAAATACTAAGGAAGCCCACTGTTGGCTTCTCTAGGGTAGAAACAACCCTAGTCCTAAAAATGTTAGAGACAATCTAGCAGCACAAGCTAGTGTTGAACCCACACCTACTACATCCCAATCACCTACACAGCCTCAAATCACCCTCACTTACCATAGAAAATCCAAACGAACCCCTGCTCAGACTATTCAGTCTGTGGAGGTCCCCATATACTTACCCACACAAGAGGAAGTGGACACTAGAGCTCCCGCTTCCCCTGAGGAACAAACCACTCCCATCTCTTCAAGGATCAGTGCTGAGGTTCCTCATGCTCAGCCTAATGAGCTCATTAGCCAAACTACTTTAAGCCATTACTCTGAGTCTCAACACTCAAGTAATCAACCTTCGGGAGACAGTTACCATCCCCAGCCTATAGATCTCAACCAACCAATTCCCAACCTTGATTTCTATACTGATGAAGATCTAGGTTTCAGTGAGTATAATGAGTCTCTCTTCTTTACCCCTACTCAAAGAGAGATGAATGCTCCTGAGTATCCTATATCTATCCCACATCAGTGACCTACAATTGAGGTGGACACTTCTTAACCTATTCAGGATGTCCATATGGAAGAGGCTCTCACTTCTGAAAGTGATTACATCATTAAGACCTCAACCATGACAACTCAACCCACTGACATCTCAACTAAGATTTCCAGTGAGCAGAGGAAAACTAGCAGCCAAGAACCTCAAGCTAGTGGTGAGAGAGAGGACTTTGGTCCATTCATCTCATCCCCCAATGACTTTTCTCATGAAGATGAGGGGAAACTAAGACTAAAGGTGCAAAAACTGTCTAAAAAATGCACCTATTTAGTCTCCAAGGTTAGTCATCTTGAATCTCAAGTGACTACCTCACATAACAGGATCAATGATCAGCAACTTGAGATTTCATATCATAAGGAAAAACTAGTTGGAGACCCTTTAGAAGAGCTCAACCAGGAACACAAGAACCGGTGGATGTAATTGACCTATCTCCCAGCTCACCTATGCAAGTGTGTGATGCTACCAAAAAGGGGGAGAAAGTCATTACAGCTACAGAACTTGGGAGTTCTTCAGAGAGAGTGGACATTGAGGACTCACCATCCTCACTTGCAATTGTGCATTCTCAGCAACCTCCTCAAATTCACATTGATATGGACTACACAGACTCCTTCATACAGAGTCTGTTTGAGGATAGGATACCAAGAGCCATGTCATCTTCACCATCTTCCAATCACATTATTGGGTGGAGGTATGACAGCATCAGGAAAGCCCTAATCATCATAAGAGTTCAAGGACAACAAGAAGTCTTCAATTTTTAGACTTTGAACTACTATGAAGGTCTGGATCTAGTCAACATGCCACTTGTCAATCCAAGCAAATCAAGACAAGCTGACAGACTGGCTCAAATAATCCAAGACAGGACCACTGTAGAGTTCAGCTTCAGAAGGAGACTTAGGCAATCAGACAATGCCATCGATCAACTGGATGTTGAGGCAGACCCTAAGATTAGTTTCATAGGGGAAACCTTGACTGAAGGCCCAGTGGCAGAACCTGAGAGCCCTGTCTCATCATCATCAACTGCTGCAGAGTTTCACATTCCTTCTGAGACACCTGCTGGTGAAGGTGCTTCTCAACCTCTCTCTGGCTAGAACTCAGAAGTTGCATCAAGCAATAAAGGCCAAAGCTCTCTCCACCCTGAGTCACAAAGGTCTGTGAGTGACAAAGGGAAAAGAAAGATGACATCTGAGGAGATTGAAGATGAGGAGAGAGAGAGAGGAAAAGGAGACTGAGGGGAGAAAGTTCCTCTATTGGGTCTTCAAGACTCATGCAGTCTGCTATTAGGGTTGCCCCCAGACTAGATACTTAGAATGATGAGTTAAGGGCAGTCAGGATAAATTATCTGCAAACAAGGAACTATGACATAGACAGTGTCATTTCTCTCCCCTTAGATGAGCTGAATGAACGGGTTGACCTAGAAAGGTAAAAGGAGAAGAAGGAGGCAGAAGATGCAGAGCTTCTAGTACAAGTCAAAGAAGAGAGAAGAAGGAAAAGACTGTACAAGGATATGCCTACCCTTTCCCCAGTTCAAGAAAGTCCTGCACAAGAGGATGTGGTTCAACAAGAACCTCATGTAGTCAAAGAAGAAGATAGGATCAAGATGATCAACTACCTGAATGCCACAGGCTTCTATCAGGCAGAAGCACTTCTTCCCTTGTCCTATGACTATGTTGAGTTTGAATACTTAAAACAACTTGAACTTCAGATAGTCAAGGACAGAAAGACAACTAAGAAAAAGCTAAGGGAAGAAGCTTCAAAATCAAGAGCCATCATCCAAAATAGCATGAAGAAGTCTGCTGACAGGCAGAGGATGATGAGCTTCTTGAAGCTATATGGATTCTCCGTAAGGAGACTTGGCCCCATGTCTCTATCCACTATGGATGAGCATATTACGGTGATCAAGCAGAAGATCAAAAGTGGAAAGCTCACTGACTTACACTCCACTCCAAGTTAAGCTCCATGTGAAGTGTAGGTTAAGGTTGAACAACTAGAGACAACACAACCTGGACCTCCTGCTGAAACTCAGCAAGCTTCATCTTTTGATCCACAGCAGGGTCAACCTCCCTCTCCTTCTGAGAGTGAGAGAGAGGAAGTCCCAACTGAGAAAGACAATAAAGATCAATCTAGTACTGCAGACCAGTCTTCTCAGTTAAAACATACAAAGAGAAAGAAGAGGATGGCTTTTAAACCAAAGCCAAAGAAGAAGAAGATGGCACCCTCTTCTAAACCCCAGGATAAGTCAGAACATCCTGAGGATGTGCAGCCAGAGGATGCTACATCAACTCCAATTCAAACAGCTCCACTAGCATCAGGAAGACCCATCTTGTCTTGGACATACACCACAAATCCAGAAAGATGGCATGTCATTAGAGATCAAGGCACTGAAGACATTTACACATAGCAAGATATGTTTTAGTTGCCTCTGCATGATCTCTTTCATATGAGAAGACATTTTGATAGTCTAAAGGATCCTGATCATCTTATGAAGAAAGGAAAGGTGATCATCCTAATAAGGACTGTTGATATCTGACGTCTACTAAGTGCTTTGGTAGCATCAGCCTAGGGAGAGTTTGTAGAGATTAATGAAAAGGTTGATGCAATCTAAACATCCAAATTCTCTCCTGCATGCTGCACAAGTGCACTGAAGAAGATTGCTTAGAAAGTTTCACACATGCAACTGAAATATTCTAAGTGTAAAATCTTCAGAAGCCAAGACAAATATCTTCCGAAGCCAAATATGAAGTCTTCTGAAGCCTCAGAGACAAAGTCTTCCGAAGCTTCAACTTATGAAGAAAGATTTCTTCTGAAGACTTTTGACACATGCTTTATCTGATGTACTGTTCCATAAAGCTGGAAACCTTTCCGCTGCATCTCTGTAAGGTCACCAACTTACATGAGTTGGTGAAAAGGTCCATGCTTTTGGTATCTGTACATTGAGGTCTTGAGTCTGTAACTTTCTACTTCATGTACTTTATCCTTTTTATAATAGATAACGATGTGAACTATGGCATGTCATAGTCACTAGACAAAAGGCAATCTGCCTTTTGACTCTACAATTGATTTTGTTTGTGTCTAGTCAATTGTATCCGGCTGGCTTTCAAAGTATAGCCAGCTGTAGGATGTAGTATAAGTATCTCATGTTCTTGTATCTTTATAATATGCTTTGTAACACTTGTAATAGAACTTGAGAAAGCAATATACTGCAATCTTGAAAACCATCTCATTGTGTATTTTTCTCTTGTGTTTTGTCTATCATATTACTTGTGTTCTAAGTGTCTTATTGTGGTTAATCCAGTATTATTGTTTAATTAAGTTTGGTTAATCTCCTCTTTGTGTTGTTGTGTTGTAGTTGACCCCCTTAACCGGTCTTGCATCCTCATACTACCGTCTTTCTTCTTTACGAATAAGACCGGAGCACCCCAAGGAGAGATACTCGGTCGAATGAACCCCTTATCAAGCAGCTCTTGCAACTGCTCCATCAACTCTTTCATCTCCGTCGGAGCCAACCGATAAGGTGCCTTGGCAACAGGTTGGGCACCTGGTATCAGATCAATCCGAAACTCAATCTCTCTGTCAGGTGGCACTCCTGGTAGGTCTTCTAGGAACACGTCTGAAAATTCACACACAACAGGTACATCAGACAGTTGTGGTGTTGGTGTACCCACATCCTTTACATAAATCAAATAGGCGCTACATCCACGCCTCATACACCTTCCCGCCACCGCCATTGGAATCACTTTCGAGATTGTCGTGACCCGATCCCCATAAACAGTTACCGAACTCCCATCAGGCGCTATCAAACGAATCATCTTCTTACGACACATAATGTTCGCCTCGAAGTCCGCTAACCAATCCATCCCAAAAACCAAATCAAAACCACCCAAGGTCATCATGAACGGTCTAACAGGGAACTTATGACCTTCTAATTCCACATCAAAGTTCTCTATCATCTCAGAGATCCTAGTAGACTTACCTATGGCAGTTTCTACATCAAAGGGCGCATCAACACGTCTACTACTAACAAGCAGCTTAGCACAGAAGGCAGCAGAAATAAAACTTTTACTGGCATGCAGAAGCAGGTTTCTTATATTGATGAAAAAAAAACTTCTATGACTACGATGGCCTGGGTTCCCCTTTCAAACTAATCTGTTAATGAGTGCAGGAACAATTCAGGAGGATTGTTAGTAATCCGGTTTACTAACAAAGATTGCTCGTAATTCAAATTTGGGGCCGAACAAACAGGTTAAGGTGATGGTATTATATCCACAATCTAGATTTTTTTAATCTGTATAATCACAGTTCTCACTTCACAATCACTGCATATTTCTTGATAATTCATTTCTTATCTTGAAAATCAGTGTAGTTTGGAAGACTTTCTTTGATAAATTTTTATTTTTGTACAATATTATAAAAAAAATTAAAAAAATAAAAATAAAATAAAAAAATAAAAAAAAAGTTTGCAAAAATAAAAATTTAGGGGGAGAGTATAAGTAAATAAAAATGAAAAGAGAACTGGGAATTTGATTCGAGATGATTAAGAAATGATTGTATATGTTCTTGAAATGATTGTATATGTTCTTGAAATGCTTGTTTTTGGATGACTTGCATTTTTAAAATGAGAAATGATAATATCTGATGCTATTATCTGATTCATATCTTATTTTTAAGTGCAAAAAATAGAAAAACAAACAGATTCTTTAATGATATGCTTGGTAGACTTAGCCTGAAGAATAAAGTAGACAACAACATCATGATTTAAATTAAAATATATCCTTAAGGACGTCAGGATTTACGCAATCATTTTGGCCTGCACAAAAACCGAGTCACGACAAAAATCGGATTGAGAACTGATCTTTCACACACCATGATACAAATTATATAAGCCATATCCTTGAGTCATTTTGGTGTATTTATATTTCTTGTGTTTGTGCTAATCTCCTCTGCTATACGGTAGTACTGACTTGGAGTGATGATCTCCTCTGTTGTACGATAGTACTGACCTGGAACTCTCATTGGCACATGATTAAATGGTCATCTCCTTTGTTATACGTGAGAATAGACCTGGAGCTCTCACCATCTTGATCTAAGTTGTGTCAATTCCTCTAAATGATGAATTCATCATAGAATGCAATATTTTGTTGATAATCACTTACAAACTAATGCACAAGCCTTGTTCTATAAAGATCGTAACAAAATTCAAGAAATCCTGAGGTTGGGTGAGGGATTTTGCCAAATGATTGTGGGGTCCTAACATTCTAAGGCATCTAATCGAACCTTAACAAATCATATGTAGTTTGTTGAAAAATACAAGGCATGGGTTTAAGTGGACAAACATATCAGCAATCATTATTAATTCATCTTTGTGCTAAAGTATATCTTGAGGATGTGATCTCATGATCGATTCAGTTCTCGTTTAAAAAAAACAAATAAAAAAGTTGATATATAAAATTAAAAAAAATTATATTAAAATTTCATTCCAAGATTTCTTTTAGGTCTTCCATATTATGTTGTTACAATTTTATCATTTTTCATGCATTTCATAGAAATTGCGCACAAATGAACACGTGTTCGCTTGTTTTTAACACACAGATAAACACGGGTTTATTTTGTTAAAATGAGATGATCTAATTAGAAATGTCGAGATTGTGTTTGAGAATCTGTTTCAGATTTTTGCTTTAAGTGATGGCCGATCGTCAGTTGAGTAGTGTACCTAATCAAAGAACCTGTTCCTCAAGTTTGCAAAGATACCGAGCTAGGAATCCTCCTCCTACATCTTCTAAGGCACTCAAGATTACAGATTTAGGAAAGTTGTTCCAATATCCTTGCAAAGCTTGCACTCGAAAAGGGGGAGCATATAAATGAGATGAATAATTTTTCTCATCAGATTCAGAAAGTTTCAATGTGAATATCTTTCTACTGTTGACTTCTCGATGCTGATTTCGTTTGAAGATGTTGATAATGATAGACTAAGGGGGAGTATTGTTGGAGCTGTACAAAAGTCAACATCACGGTCAAATTCAGCAAAAGTCAAACCCGACACGTTCGAGATGAAGATCTGAGACGAGACGTTGAAGATTTAGATGACTAGGAGTTTTATTGTAATAAATATATTTTGTGGGAACAAAATATATTTTATCTTGTTTTTAGTCATTTTTATGCTTAATATGTAATTATGTATTAATTAGCCTAAGTCTAGGGGGTTAAATACAATTAGTGAATATTAGTCTAGACTATAAATAGGTTAATTGTCATTAGTGTTGGTTGATGGTTGAATGACCAATAGATTGAGGGATTACTTGTAAACATATTTTGCAATCTAATTGAAGATCAAAGGGGTTTTACAATAAATAGTGTTTGTGATTATTATATTTTGATCTATAATCTTCATGATTTGATTCAAGTGTGATTATCCTGAAGTTAAAATAAATAAGGATTTTCAACGCACCGACCTCTACACAAAGGCATTTGATAAACCAAGGTTTCTATATCTATTAGAGGTTAATGGCGTGAAAAAGAAATGTGACGTGATTTTAGAGGAAGAAAGTGCTTAGTCCAACATTTTTGATTTTATTTTATTGTCTTTTAGTTTATTTTATTTTCCAATTTTATTAAAATCATCCGTCTCTTGCTCTTTAAGGGTGATCCTCCGTCTCTTGCTCTTTAAGCCCTAGGGTTGAGCCATTCGCTTCTTCCTTGAGCCATTAGAAGAGGATACACCCTTGGGCTGATGGGCTAGTCAGGGGTGTACTTAGGATCAATAACATCAATAGCGACACCCCTTGACTCACCCTTGCGTCCACCAACCGCCACGATTCCTCTCTCCTTGGCTACAACCCGACTGCCCACTGTCGTGACCAGTGGGTCATCATCTAACTCTTCCTCTTCGTCAAGCATGAAGCCTTGGTGAAAAGAAGCCCTCTCTATTTCACCATGTGTGGATGGTGGAGATGAAGTATAAATGTTAGTGGCCCTAGATGTAGTGGGGCCAGTATCTCCACCATCTTTACTATCATCGTCATCGTCTTCGTCAGTGGGTAATACAATCAACTCCGTATCAGAATCGCTGTCATCGTGACGCCACTTCTTGCGAGCGGGTGCCACATAGTCTTCTCGGGCCAGATGCCCAAACAATCTCCTCACCGGGGGCTTCACCTGCTTTCCTCGAGATTAACCAAATCGTCTCTCTCCTTTGGAAGCAAAGGAAGCTTCTTATCAATGATCATCTGTAAAAACCGTGGGTAAATACAAAATCCTTCCTTGCCCTTGGCTTTGATGTTCTTTACCATGTATGTGAAGAGCATGCGGGAGAAACTAAACAGATGGTTCAGCACCAGAGCGACATATGCGTTCTGAATTTGGTCCGACATCTCGTCAAAGCCTCCTTTCCTTGAGGCTGTACACTTCAGAATGACGTGGGCCAAGTACTTGAAATGGGGACACATGTTGCTCTTGTTGAGCACACCAACATTGATGTCCCCAGCGTATTTGATCCGAAGAAAACATCTCCGAACAGTCAGGGGATGTAGCTTGGTTGGGTAGGCTCCGTCCTCACCCAAGTCCAAGACCCTTCTTAGATCGTCTTCACCAATCTTAATCTCTTGTCCGAAGATAGAGCTCCGGATATAGTGGGGCTCAATGAACCTGTCCAGTACAACACTTTCCCACAAAGCCTACTGAATAGATCTATACGGTGTGCATGGTGAAGAAATGGTCTTGAAGATCCTCGATCTGTGCAAAAAGGCAATAATCCTAGTGAACTCAGAAGCATTCCGGGATGTAGCATCAAGATGAGCACAGATGTTGTGCTTGGTGCTCAAAGTCCATCGGTTAGCCAAGTTTCTGTCATACAAGCCACATATACATTAGATTTGTGTAAATGATGACATTTGACTCTTAAAGAACTTTGTTCATTTTGTTCAGTCGTGCGAATGGACAATACGACTGAGTCTTAGTCGTACGATTGAGCTCAGTCATACGATTGAGCCTGCGACTAAGCTTAGTCGTAAGCTATGCAATGCAGTTGAGCTAGTCGTGTGACTGAACTCATACGTATGGTTCATTCGTGCGATTGAATCATACGCCCAGCTCAATCGTGCAATTGAAGTTTATCAGCACGTCCATTCGCATAAAGCCCTGTTCGACACTTTAAATTCAAATCTTTTTCAAAACTTGATGTTAAACATTGTGATTAGTCTTATTAGATCCGCAGAATCTCAAAACAACACCTAATGTTCTTTAAATCAACGATTAGTCCATTTAAGTGGTTTATTTTGAGAAGTTTTTCAAAGTTCTTGTTTTGAATGATTTTGGTTCTTAGGGTTTGATTAAACCGAGCATTCGTGTCGATTTCAGTCTCACATTACCTGTATATGAAGAGAATGAACGTTAGTATCACAATCAATTGGTAAAAACAATGAAATGAAATTTGGGAAGAGTATTAGTATGTTCATGCGACTAGGGTGAGCGATTGAAGGGTGTTACGAATGCGATCGACTCCCCTCTATTTATAATGAGTAAACATTCACTTGTGTGACTGGGCCCATTCACACGCTTCATTCTTGCGACTGGGGTTTAGTCATGCGACTGGCTCATACGGCCTCATCCATTCGTGCGATTAGTCCATTCTGGTGATCCCATCGCATGGATTTCTCCATGCTTATGATCCAATAGTGCGACTGCTCCATACTTATTGTTCAATTGTATGATTGGCCCATACTTATGGTCCAATCGTGTAGTTGGTCCATACTTATGAGTTTCACCTCACACACTTTCAAACACTTAAAACTTTTACCTTTTAATATTGAACATTATGGCCGATGATCATCTCAGACATGACCTTTTTAATTTTAAAACAATTTGATCACCTCAGACGTGATCCTTTTAATTTTAACATTTTGGTCACCTCAGACGTGACCACTTTTGAGGGAGTAATTCATAGTTTACGACTACTTATAGAGTCCGACATCTACGAATACAAATTACTGGAAAACAAAATTTGAAAACACTTTGAAATTTAAAACAAAACAGGACATATTTTTGTATTTTTGATTCGAGATGGAATTAAACCTATTAGAGTATATCTAACTGATTTTACATCCTGGACAACAACGCTCCAAGTCAATTTTATCATTTCTGGTATGATTCATTATGGAATCATATAGGTATATCAGAATCATTAGGGACATTTTAATAAACCATTTTGATGCTAGATTCTTGTTTTGACCGAGAGTCAATAGCAGCTTTAGGAAATCATACTAGAGCTATAAGATGCACACAATGATTTTAACTTTCAAGAACTACAGCTCATGATGATTGTTAGTATACTTGTCCACTTAAATCCATACATAGATTTTTGACACACATTGGTGATGAGATAAGCTTTAATTACTTCAATGAGCATTTGTGGATCCCACACTTATATGGTAATCAACATTCCTTGGGAGATTTTTGAGCGTTCTACGGGTAGATTTCAAGAAGAAACTAATCTAAGAGCTTTCAAAGAGATGCCAGGCCTCAAGTCAGTGCCATCGCACAACAGAGAGGCGCAAACAACAATGAATTCTAGAATATTTAGGTTTGATTATCCCCAGGTCAATGCCAACGCACAACAGAAAGGCACACAACCTATCTTCTTGTTTGAGCATTTATTTTTCTTTTTGCACATAACACACCAAAAATATAAGTTATTAGCTTGATTGTATTTTTCATTTTTCCATGTGCTTTGCTCATTTTTATGGTCATTCGCACACATTTGTGGCATTTATTTTGCTCTTCACCCCTTATTGGAATTGTGTTGATTGTGTTAACCAGTGATAAGATGGTAACCCACAACAAGTTGAACAACTTAGTTTGAATTTTAAACCACCAATGAGGTCTAATCATCTATTGTGTTGAATCTACCGACACATCATATAGTAAACTAGCAACCTCTAGGTATACTTTCTCTATGTTACCTTAGTAGCATTCTAGTTTTACTACCATTTTTCCTTTAATTTTACTTAGACTTCTCAGACTTATACTTTGAATTTTGCATCTTTATCATTTAAAATATTTAAAGTCCCAAACAATTTGTTCCCCGTGTATTATCATTTTCCATAAACGTTGAATCAGAATCACAGATTTAATTTCATTTTTTTAGCTAAGCTACCCTCCTCCCTCATTTTTTTAAGTAATTAAATACTGCACGAATTTAATACTAAATTAACCCATTCTCCCCCTAAAATTCTAAAACCGAAAATGTTTTTGTGTTTTTGGAATTTTAGACAAAAATAAATAAAATAAAATAAAAGAAAATTAAATTAACTACACTAGTCGGACTATGAACTCTCGTCTTCTGGAATCACATCACTTTTCTTTTTCACGCCATTGACCTCTAACAAATATAAAAACCTCGGTTTATCAAATGATTTTGTGTAGAGGTCGGCGTGTTGAAAATCCGTATTTATTTTAACAACTTTGATTATGTGCTTTTCAAAACAGTCACGTATGAAGTGATATTTAATACTGATGTGTTTAGTTTTAGGATGTTGGATCGGATTTTTTGTTACAGCTATAGCAGCAGAATTATCAACAACAATAGGAGTGTTATAAAATTGCAAACCGTAGTCGCGCATTTGCTTTTGAATCCAGATAATTTGTGAACAACAACTTGCAGCAGCAACGTATTCAGCTTCACATATTGACAAAGCAACAAAGGTCTACTTCTTACACTACCAGGTGACTAACCGTCCCCCAAAGAACTAACATCCTTGTGATGTTGACTTGTAATTCATTTTGCAACTGCCATAATCCGACTCACTATACGTTGTAAGCTCAAATTCATCATCATGAGAATACCACAACCCGAGTGTTGGAGTACCCTTCAGATAACGTAAAATCCTTTTGACGCCTATTAGATGGTTTACTTTTGGTTTCGCCTGATATCTGGAACAAAGACACAACGCGTACATGATATCAGATCGTGAGACTGTGAGGTACATGAGAGATTTGATCATTCCTCTGTACATGGTGGCATCAACCAGATCACCATTTTCGTCGGGTGCCACTTCAGGGTTTGTAACAAGTGGAGTTCCAGCTGCAAAAGCATTCTCCATATCGAACCGACTGAGGATATCGCCAACATACTTGGTCTGATTTAGGAATATTCCCTTTGGTGTCTAACCCACCTGTAACCCGAGAAAGAACTTCATCTCCCCCATGACACTCATCTCAAATTCTGCTTTCATTATAGATTCAAATTCTTTACATAACTCTTCATTTTTGGAACCAAAGATAATGTCATCAACATAAATCTGTACCAGCAGTAAGTCACCATCTCTTTCTTTGATGAATAGTGTACAGTCAATAACTCCCCAGCGAATACCATGTTTCACTAGATTAGTTGAGAGTTTCTGTAAGGCCTCGTTCCCAGGACACTTACAGTTGGTCAATCATCGCACATAGAACATATATTTATATTTGTCTTAAATAAACATCGTAGTGGAAACATTTAAAAATGACATTTCATTTCATTATAAAGGCGTTTGCAAAATAATACATCGTTAACCAGTTATAAAATACTTTGTTGCATTACATCACAAAAGCATTATATAAATGGATGCCATCCAAAAGAGCTGAGTAGCTGCCCCGTTCCATCCTCAACAACCATTACCTGCCAACTAGAAACACATAAAAGTCAGGGTTGCTGAGTGAGTTCTAGTTTTAAAATAAAACATACTTTTCTTTAGTTAAAACCGTTCTTTACTTTCATGCGATCATACATCATACGTACACATAGATAATATCATTATTATCTTTATCAATCATTCATTCATCATTACATCTTTTCTTTCCATCAAACCATGAACTTTACCCTTCATTCTCCTGGTACTGGGCCGAAGCCTATCATAGTCCTTCCATTACGGTGCACAACCCCTCCTGGCCACAATACCTAAGATAAAGTTCAGGCGTGCCATTGTCATATGCTATGCCCTTCCGTCCATTGGTACTAGGCCGAAGCCTATCATAGACCTTCGATTACGGTGCACAACACCTCATGGCGACAGTGCCGAAGGCAAGCAACAATGGTTCCATACAAATGGTCAATCACAAAGAAAGACCCTGATATGCATCCTTCTGGGGTAGCAAACCCACACACTGTTGGGCCAACACCTTAAAAAGGGGTGTGTCCCGACATACAAGGCAACATCATGTTCCTCTTTTCATTATCTTTCACTTTACGTTACATAATACTTTCATTTCATTTATTAACATTCATCGTAAAGCCACGGGAAAGATAAACATACATCATAATAAGGAACATCAAGATACACAGTCATCATCATACAGGGCAACATCATACATACATAACATACATCATGCAAAAACATGCAACATCATTATCATCATCATCATGCCCAACACAACCACTAAGGCCACAATAGTCGTCTTACATGATCTTACGGGAACTTCCACGTCAAAACTTACATCTGCACTTTCCCCCGAAAGTTAGTAATTAATCTACGCTTTCCTTGGGTACACCAGCCCTATTTGGCGTATGGGGACCCTTCAGTCTCATGGCCTCCAGGCGACTAAACATCATGAGAATGGACCAATGCGGATGAACACCTACGCGGATGAACACCTACGCGGATGAACACCCAATCGTGCGAATGGACTTCGTGCGGATGAACACCTATGTGGATGAATACCCATGCGAATGGAAGTAATGCAAATGAACACTTTGTGCGGATGAAACTAATGTGGATGAGCACTTATGCGAATGGGCCCTCAGTCGCATGACTCCCCGTGCGATTGGACCCCAATCGTACGAATGAATCCTCAATCGTGCAAATGAACCTCAATCGTGCGAATGAACCTCAATCGCACCTCATACAGCCGTATGGCCTCCATTCGGTCGCCTAGCCCTAGCTGATGCATAATGTAGTTCATCCCGAACCCAATCTGCCATTTTCGACCTCCAAGCTCATTCAATCCTATTCTAAGCCCAAATCAAGCATCCTAAAGCTTAGAAATGAATACCACAACACCATTCAAGCACACACAAGCCCAGGAACAAACTCCAAACGCATCACACGCAAACACATACAAATGGGTCAAACACACACACATACAAAAACGAGTTTTTAGATGTATTCCAGCCCCAAAATCAACCAAAAACATTTAACAAAGGGGTCCTAGAACTGACACAAACAACACCGAGAAGTAGAGCTTTGTTTAGACCTGCTACACGACGGTTTTCAAACTCGAACCCACTGGAATCAAGCCTTTTTTTTCTTTTTTCCCTTTTCTCTCTTCTTTCTCTCTATGTTGCAGAATTTTGGAGATGTGGGGAGGGTCTGGGCTGCCATCCCCTCTTATTCTCATTCTCTTCCGAACTTCTTCGCGTTTTGGCAAGTTTGGTCCCTCGACTTTGGACTTTATTTCATTTTCATCTTTTGTCGGCTTCAAAGAAAATATACAAGTCCACCCCTTATATAGGTTTCGTCTCTGAAACCTGTTACTCCTTGAACAAACGTGGGTAATGATGTCTCATTTCTTCTTCAGCCTCCCACATTGACTCGGATCCTTTCCTGTGAATTCCACTTAACTCATCTGGTAACTCCAATCTATAGGCCACCTCTCCTACTCGAGCAACGATTCGGAAAGGGCCTATGTACCTTGGGCTCAACTTGCCCTGCTTTCGGAAACGAATGATACCCTTCCAAGGTGAGACCTTCAACATAACCCGGTCACCCACCTGTAACTTAATCGGTCTGCCATTTATCAACATATGACTTCGGTCTATCTTTGGCTTCCTTCATGATGGCTTTAATCCTTTCAAGCTTCTTAGTCGTAGCCTCGATCACCTCGACGCTCCCTAACTCTTTATGACCAATATCATCCCAACAAATGGGTGTTCTACATCTCCTACCATATAGCATCTCATAAGGGGGCATACCAATGCTGGCATGATAACTGTTGTTATATGAGAATTCAGCTAACGGTAAGTGTCATCCCAACTTCCTCCAAAATCAATCACACATGCCCGAAGCATTTCCTCCAATGTTTGAATGGTCCTTTCTGACTGACCATCAGTCTGAGGATGATAAGTCGTGCTAATATGTAACCTCGTCCCTATAGCTTCGTGGAATTTCTTCAAGAATTTAGATGTAAACCGGGTGTCACGATCAGACACAATAGACACCGGCACACCATGACGAGTTACAAGCGGTCGATAATCACACATATAGCATCATACCCTTTCGGAGTACGCGGTAGCTTCATAATGAAATCCATGGTGATGTGCTCCCACTTCCATTCCGGTATATCCAAAGGATGGATCTTCCCATATGGCTTTTGATGCTCGACCTTCATTTGTAAGCAAGTAAGGCACATACTCACATACTCCACCATATCATGCTTCATACCTAACCACCAATAATCTTTCTTCATGTCTTGATACATCTTTGTAGGACCAGGATGAATAGAGTATCGAGTCTCTTGAGCTTCATCCATGATCTTTATACGTAGATACCCAAAATGAGGAATCCACATTCGTCCAAACCGGGTTCTAACACCAAATGTGTTTTCTCCTAACTCTGCGACCAGACCTCTCATTCTTTCAGAGTTAAGATGATCTTCCTTTAATGCCTCATCTTGAAACTCTTTGACTTGTTTCATCACATCTGAGGTCATGGTCAACCAATATGCTTTCACCCGAATCGGCTCGGGCCTTTCTTTTTGGCTAAGGGCGTTCGCCACCACATTGGCTTTGCCCGGATGGTAGTGGATCTCATAATCATAATCCTTTATAAGTTCCAACCACCATCTTTGCCTCAGGTTCAGATATTTCTCCTCAAAGAAGTACTTCAAGCTCTTGTGATCAGTGAAAATGGTACACTTCATCCAATAAAGATAGTGCTTCCAAATCTTTAGTGCAATGATCATGACTGCTAGCTCCAAGTCATGAGTAGGATAATTGACCTCATGAACCATCAACTGTCGGGATGCATAGGCTATAACCTTCCCTCTCTGCATTAACACACACCCCAACCCTGAGTAGGAAGCATAAGAATAAACCACCTGATCCTCACTTCCATCGGGTAATGACAGAACATGAGTTTGAGTCAACCTCGCCTTCAGTTCCTCGAACGCCTTCTCTTGAGCCTGACCCCATACAAACTTCACATCTTTCCAGGTCAACTTAGTTAGTGGAGAAGCGATCTTAGAAAAGTCTTGGATGAATCTCCTGTGGTAGCCCTCCATACCCAAGAAACTACGAATCTTTGATGGCGTCTTTGGAGTCTTCCATTGCATTACTACCTCCACCTTTGCCAGGTCCACCATAATCCCGTCAGGATTCACCACATGAACCAAGAATTGAACTTCGCACAACCAAAATGCACACTTGGAGAACTTGGCGTACAACTTCTCCTTTCTCAATGTCTCCAAAACCTCCCGAATGTGACCAACATGATCCATCTCGCTCTTCTAATAAATCAGGATATCATCAATAAACACAATCACTGATTTATCCAACATTGGCTGGCACACTCGATTCATCAAGTCCATAAAAGTAGTTGGCGCATTGGTCAAACCAAAAGACATGACAATAAACTCGTAGTGACCATAACGCGTGCGAAAAGCTGTTTTAGGAACATCCTGCTCTTTCACCTTCAGCTGATGGTAGCCCGATCGAAGATCTATTCTTGAGAACCAACTGGCACCTTGAAGCTGATCAAACAAATCATCTATTCTCGGTAAGGGGTATCGGTTCTTCACCGTCAACTTGTTCAGTTCACGTTAGTCAATACACATCCCATACTACCGTCTTTCTTCTTCACAAACAGGACCGGAGCACCCCAAGGAGAGATGCTCAGTCTAATGAATCCCTTATCAAACAGCTCTTGCAACTGCTCCATCAATTCTTTCATCTCAGTCGGGGCGAACCGATATGGTTCCTTCGCAACAGGTTGGGCACCCGGTATCATATCAATCTGCACATATCATGTGTCATTGTTAACCCTTAGGAAAGACCTTATGACAACACTCATTAACAAACTTAACAAGCTGTATGGTTGTTTGTTGATTAAGGTTATGCACTTAGTGACTATGGTTATGCACTTATGTTGGTATGATTATGCTTGTTTGGTTGTTTGTTGTATGGTTGTTGTTTGATAATTGGATATGCATAACAAACTCATTAACAAACTTAACAAGCTGAAAATTGATGGTTCTTTATCATTAAAGGATTAAGATAAGGTTATTTAAAGGATTAATGGTTTTAATAAAAGGGATTTTATTAATATTGTGAACCATAGGGTACCTTGTATTTGAAAGCATGCAAATATAAGATGCATAGAGTTTTCTAAACTAGTATTATGAAAACTTAAAAAATTCTTTTACAAACAAGTTAAAAACCATCCTTTTGCACAACACTTGAGTCACTTGGAAACTCTTACTAGGATAAAGGTCACCTAAGCATTTTGAGGGAACTTGTGATTTGAGGTGGGGATACCATATTTGTGGGATAAAGGTCACCTAACCACTTATGTTGGAAAACACACATGTGTGTAAGTAGGGTAACTAGATTTGCAAACCATGTTTAATGGATCACCTACAATGTGGTTTACAAATGTGTTGACGGGATAAACATGCCGACCACACATATGATGTTTAAGTCGATCTCGTACCCTAGAAGTTGCAAAGGGTTGCAATTTTCAAAACGTTGACTACCTTGTTAATTTAAATAATGAGATAAAGGTCACCTAACTACTATTTAAATGTAACGTTGGATTCTAGAATTTTAAAATTGTGTAAGACACATAAAAGGGCTTTAATTATTAAAAAATGAATAATATCGAAAATAATAAAATTGAACTTTGTTAAATTTTGTAGATGGCCACCAACAATAATGAAAACAATGATATCCCGTTCGATCACTCACTATCACTAAGAACCATTCTCCAAAAGGAGCATCTAAATCATAATAAATTTATAGATTTGTTTTGAAACTTGAGAATTATTCTCAAGCAAGAGAAAAGATCGTATATTTTAGACGATCTGATTCCTGATCAACCTAATGAGGAGGATGAGGAGACCTATAATAATTGGGTGAAATATATTGGATTCTTTATGCCCAAGACACATAGAACATTGATGTGGTTAGTACGTTATGATCCAAGTCGGGTCATACCCAATAACAAGCTTAGCAAAAACCAATTTATATTTAATTGATGATATGATCATG
>BJCM01098130.1:0-10643 GCA_018326385.1 Flaveria bidentis
GGTTGTTATATCTTGTTGATAGCTTGTTCAAACACATATGAATGATCCTTTGCTCTTGGGTTTGTTAAAACAAAGTAAAGAACCTTAATTTTTCAGATTATGAATCATATTATTAGGGCTTTTATCCGCTGCGTTTTCATGTTTAAAATGGTTAAACAACTTTGATTTTGGTCCATCAAACCCATCAATTTGTCCCTCATATTCGTTGAGAGTAAGATGTCTAAGGCCTGATAAAGTTTAATCAATGGAGAATGATCACTCTATGTCTCTAGGATTTAACATGAAATCTACGACAAAAGGATAGATGATTGATTCACCTAAAACATTTCGAGTATGGTACTTGAAGATGATGTTGTTATTGAATGGCACTTAGTCATACATATTAAGGGTACTAAACCATTGTTAGGTGGTATTTACTGCTTGCATCAATCTTCTATGAATCTTGTGCAAGTGGAAGATTGTTAGTTCTAGATTGATGTGGTTAGTACGTTATGATCCAAGTCGGGTCATACCCAATAACAAGCTAAACAAACAAAAATATATGTTTATTTGTTGATGAGATTATACAAATAAATATTGACACCAATTTAGAAAATGGGTTTTCTAAAACGTTGCTTTTGTAATTGAACAACATTATATCTATAATTTGTTCATGAGAAATTTATTTGTTTCATTATTTAAGTTGGTTAAATAATAACAAATAAAATAGGTTTTAATTTTATAAACTAATGGTTTTGAAGATTGCAATTTTATAAAAATTACAAAATAGGGGGAACCCATTTTGAACCCACATTTCGGCCGCTTAGTCTTGGATACTACAAGACTCAATCAAATCTTACACTCTTCATTCGTCTCTCACACACTCTCTCTCACACACAAGCGAATACCCTCCCAAACAAGGCTGAAATTCGGATTCAAGGCTGAAAAAAGGGGCTGAATTTCGGATTGAGGAGGACCTAAGGAAGAGGTTTCCTTGGTGTTGCATCCTAACAAGCAAGGTGTGTGGAAGAGCTTGTGGGTATCACAACTTGAGGCTTTCTCTCTTGGGAGCTAGACATTCAAGAACATCACCATCTTCATCTTATACATCTACAACATCTTGTGCAAGAAAGGTTGTATCTATGGACACCCTATGGTTGTTTTATGGTTTGATAGCACACTATTTCACATATATTTATATGATCCTTATTCTTGGGTTTTGTTTATGTTTTAAATGGTGAAAATTTAAGATTACTAATCATATATTTAAACCATATATCCACTGTGTTTTTATAGTTTAAATGGTTAAACTAGCTTGTTTTACATGTGACAAATCCCAACATCATGCAACTTCAGCTACCACTATAGAAGGTGCCTCAATGGACCTTCCATATAGTGGTAACATTTCTGAGACTGAATCTGCGACAACCATGCCTTTTGATGACTATGAAAGAGACATCATTAAGCAAGGGAAACCAAGGTGCCAAGAAACCAAATCTGGTGGTGAGGATGAACATACCAAGTATGTTACCTCATCTCTCTATGATTCTTCAAAAGAAGATGACGGAAGTCTACAACTCACCATTTTAGACCTGCATTCTAAAGTCTCAAATCTTGAATCCAAGGTTAGGAATTTAGAGGATAGGTCCGCGACTCAGCAACTTGAGATTGACAGTCTCAAGGCTCAACTAGCTGAGAAACATATTGAGAGATCAGTTAGGCATGTGCCCATTCAGGTCTCCTTGACCTCTTTCTCCAGCTCATCTAGCTGTCAAGATGATGGTACCAAAAATGGGGAGAGTGTTCAGAGACAAACAACTGAGGAACCACTGAGCCAAACTTCAACTTCCAAATATTCGGCTCCCATTGCAACTATCTTTCCAGAGCCATCCCAAGTTGTATTGTAAATAGACCCAAGGATGCTCTAAGATCTCTATAGTATCTTCTCCAAGTTCCTATTGAGATCATCTCTAGATCATCCTAGCCCTGATGCGACTATGATGTACTTTGGAGCTGAAGAGCTTCTGAGGTTAAGTGCACCTTCTACCACTGTGGAAGAAGTTGGTCAACCTAAGGTCCAAATGTAACCTAAGATTCAATTCAAAGGGAAAATGAGGACGGATGGCCCAGCAACCGAAATAGTTGGGACAGATACTGCACTCCCTCAAACTTCCGAAGCTTAAGTCAAAGCATCAGAAGAACAAGCTGAGTCTTCCGAAGCTGAAATGGAAGTTGCGAAAGGACTGTACTTTTTGTTCAAGGATCAAATCCTCATAGATGCAATTCTAGAGCTGGCATCTGAGGTGAATAGTGAAGACTTTCTCAACCGAACCCTAGCTTAAACACCTCCACTACCTCCATCTTAATATAAACCCTCCATCCAAAAACCACCAAAATCAAGCACTTCCAAAGATGATAAAGAAAAGAAGAAAATTACTGCAGAAGAGCTTTAGGAGGAGTAGAGGATTGAAAAGCTTAAACGAAAAGGTAGACATTCAACTAGGAAGTTGTTAGCTGCTAGTTCCGAAGCAGCTGCAGCCAACCAGGAGGCAGTCAACAACAAAAAGAGGGTAGAAATCATTGACAGGCTCATCAAGCTTGGAGCTGCCAATGAAGAAATACTCGTGCTACCATTAGAGGAGTTAGTAGAGCTAGTAAAGGCAACCAGGCTGCGGGATGAACAATAGAAGGAAGCACCACGGTTGGCCATAGAGGAGGAAAGAGAAAGAGAAATGAGGGAAGTTGATCTATAGCTCCGGAGGGAAGGATATCTTTCCTAACCTCCAGAGGTTTCTCTCTTCAAGAACTATCTCCACATAATAATGATACGATCCTATGGCTTTTCAACAAAAAGCAGGATAAAGTGGAGAAAGAGAGAAAGAAAGTTGCAAGAGAGAAGTTTAGGGAAAAGAGAAGAAAGAAGAAGAAGTTGGGGTCACTGTAACCAAGAAGATAGGTGAGAAAGCCTTAAAGAAAGACTATCTCCGGGCTCACGGCTTCTCTGGTAGCCAGGTGGGACCTATGTCTAAAAAGACACTTCAACGAACTGTCAGCGGAATAGAGGCTGACATTCGTATGGGTAAAAGGAAAGAGATATATAGAAGGGTAAATGGGATGATCTTCAAGCCAAACTTTCAACCTTAACCTGAACCAATTCCCTCTCCGTTCCCCATCAAAACTGAACCCCACACACCTGAACCTACACCACTATCCTAACCTACTTCCTCACCTCAACCACCTAAACTACCTATCTTCCAACCCAAAACACTCTCCAGAACCACTACAACAAAACCTTCCAAATAATCCCCTCAGCCTTCCAAACATCTCTCCTTAGAAGACTTCAAGGCAATTAAGACAAAGCTCACTAATTGAATAACCCTGAGCGACATCTCTTGTGAGGAAGACTCTGTCAAACTAACTTATGTTGATGGATCTTCAAGTTCCCTCACAAGAGATCAATTTCTTGATCTACCCAGAGGAACACTGGACCATGCTGCTAGACTCCTTGGTATCAACTCTGACTCCTTAAACGAAGAACAGAAGAAACTGAGAAGAAAGCTGATGACTCTACTGGATACAAAGAGAAGGGACAAGATTCCTAGTCTGCCTCTTGTGCCTAGAAAGAAAATCATCAAGTGGAGGTCCAATGAAGTCTCTCACAACTTTCTTGTGGAGAGAGAAAAAAGAGAAAGAAATAGGCTGAATGCCTCTTCCTAGCTACACTCTAGAAGATTTAACATTGTCGAGTTAGAGAAACCATTCTCCAATCCCTCCAACTCCAAAACTACTGCTCATATCAGAAGTGACCATAGCAGTCTTCATCTTACTGAGCTAACTACAAGAGAAACGATTAAAGAGGAGTTGAAACTGAGAGAGAAGGAAGGAAAGGTCAACCACCAAAGGCACATCCTTTCCACAGATGGTGGAAGGCCCTAAATTGGAACCCATAGTTAGAAGGGAGTATGACTACAATTCCCGTCAACTAACCCTTTTAGAGGGACCCAGCAGAGGGTGCACATCATTTAGAGTGACAGATTGGATCTCCTATCAACTAATGATTTGTACAAGCTACTCAGCACCACTTCTGGGAAGAACCAAGAAACAAATAATTATCTGCTTTCCCTGGTGCTAAAGGTTTTGAGAAGCAGAAACAAGTGAGGTTTTGGTAGCATCAACCTAGGGGGCGTTTGTTAGATCAAGAAGTAGGCTGTTGTAACCAAAACCAAATCACTTAGACTATTTTAGTGCATCAAATAAAAGACTTCCGAAGCTAAGTATGGAACTTCCAAGGGAAATAGAGTTCTTCCGAAGACAAAGTGTAAGATAAACTTCTGAAGACAAACTCTAATTCCAAAGTTTAAGTGTTCACTCCCGAAGATCATGTCTGAGAAGAAAATATTAAAAGTTCAACTTCCAAAGAATGAAGAAAAGAAGAAGTCCTCAAGCCTCGAAAGAAGTAGCCTCTTCCAAAGTATAAGTGGCTTCGGAAGAACTTGTTTTTCCGAAGCCAACTACCCTTCGGAAGACACTAATATGAACCAATGGTCATAAGTATGGTGTCTCTGACACTCCGCTGCAGACCTCTGATACACTGGATGGCATTTTCTCAAAAGCCATATAGTTGAACATACTTTATTCCACTTTTCACCTTCATTAGTTAGCACAATTGCCAACTTTAGTTAGTGACAAAAGGTAAGTCATGGACATGTCATGACTACCATATCTTAGATAAGTCATTATCTAAGATACCTTAAACTATAGCTTTGAAGTATTTTCTTTAGTATGAGGATTCCAGCTAGTATCAAAGTATATCATGTTGTAGGTATTATTATATATAGTTTCTCATTGTAACTCATGTGATATTCTTGTAAGAGTCTTGTAATACTTTTGAGTTGAGAAGCAATATATGCAAGTACCTTGCAAATTATCGGTTTGTGTTCATTGTTACTTACTATATTATTGTCAACTCTTAAGAGAGACTCTGCTACATCTGATCCGAGTGTAGTATAAGTGAGTTTGAGAGAATAACCAAGTGTTAAGTGACAAAAACTGATCATGCAGTACTACACTCCTTTCCTGAATCAGAAGTCCCTACCACCTGGAATCCACCTGAAATGAAAACACCCTTTTGCTTTGGGTCAATCTTTAGCTTAGATTAAACTACCTTTTTTGCAGTTCTTCTAGCTGCCTTTGCCTAGTTTCTTCTAGCTTTGGTGGATAGGGTTTGATCATCAAAAGTAGAGATGGGTTGATTTACCTGTTCCTTCCCTGTGGTGGTGTCCATTGTTGCATCAATTTTCAACTTAAGTGAAAATGCGTTAGCATACGGGACCTCTTGCTCTTCAGTACCACATCTTGGTTGTCTAATAGGCTCATAAGAGTGTGGTGGAGCAATCTCATTGGTCCCCAACCCACCTTTGTTTTGATAACAATTTTTGGAATGGTGTGATGATACAAGAATGGCTTGGAATTTTTGCTCAGAAATAGCATGCTTCCTTGCTTGAGTCTCAGCTATTACTAGCTTGGCTTGAGCCTCAGTTAACTTGGATATTATATTCTTGATTTGAGTCCAGTAATTGGTGTGCTCGTGTTTTAAAGGATACTGTTTTCTCTAACTTTTTATGTTGATAGCCAGATTCAGCCTTTTTAAAGTCAGCTTTTAAGATATTTAAGGACTAAATATTGGATTTAATTTCCATGTTATAGTCCTGTTACATTTTAACCTTAGCAATACAAGCTGGAGTACATAGATGATCATATACCTTAAAGTTTTCTATTCCAGCCATGAGTGCCTAAGCAGGGGTGACATCTTCAACCATAAAGCTCTAATCAACTTTTTATGCCACAACAGCAGTTTCAGTTGATTTTCCAGTAGCTTTTGGTGTTAAAGGGTGTGAGGAGGCATGAGAAGATCCCAAGTTTAATTTGGGAGCTTTAAATTCCCTTGCAAAATGGCCCAACTGGTTATAGTTGTAACATTTGGCCTTTGCTTTGTCAAACCCAAACTTGCTGCTTATTGGGTTCTGAGGGAACTGGCTTCTAGTCCTTTTGAAGAACTTCTTTGCCCTGTAGGTTAACAGAGCCATTTGTTGGACTATGTCCATGTATTCCACATCATCTAGGCTGAAACACTCTAGATCTTCAAAACAAATCTAAAAATTATTAGAGTGTCCACTCCTTGAGACAAAAGCACAGATGTCCTGAAAGGGACTGGGCTGAGCCTGTTGAGACCTTGGGGTCTTAGGGAATGTGATGTAAGGCCCAGAAGAGGTTGATGACTACTAGGAGTATGCCTGGAACCGCCGAGGTTGAGGAGGTCTTAAGCCTTCAGCAACCACGAAAACGTTGCTAGGAGAAAGGCTTGAAGGCCTGTTTCCTTGATGGCAACTCTTGTTTTCCATCTCTACACGATATCCATCTAGAATACCATATAGCTCAGTCATTATGAGTGTGTTGAGGTTCTTTGTCCTCTTGATGGAGACATTTTAGAACGACCACTAATTAGGAAATGCACTCATGATTTTCCTTGAGAGATCTCTCAATTCAGGAGTTATTCCCACAGACTGAAAGGAAGAGATAAGATCCATGTACCTGAAGTATTGCTAGTGTAAGGTCTCTCTAGCAATATGAGTAAAGTTCTCCAAATGTTGCTACAGGGAATCTTTCTTTGAATCATTGGAGTTCGAGTACATTAGGGTTAAAGTATCAAACAGTCCTGTAGTTGTATGGCGTTTCTCAAACCCCACCATAATAGAGTTGGGAATTGTTGTCATCAGATTCGTCATTGCCTTTTCATCAATGTCTATCCGCTTTGAGAGCATCACGAAGAAGAAGTTTGAGATGAGTTCTATGGGAAAATGGACTTTTTCCTTGGAATTTAGGTAATGCAGATGAAGGAAGGGTTCTTTATCAATCAATCTAAGTATGTCTCTGATATCTTAGAAAGATTTGATATGAAAGATTATAAGCCAGCCAAGACAACCATACCCAGAAACCATGACCTTTGTCATGACTCTGAGGGGGAGGATACTAATCAACATCATAATAGCGCAATCATCGGTTCTTTGATTTATCTCACAGCAAGAAGACCTGATATCATGTTTGCCACATGCATCTATGCAACATATCAGGCTGCTCCAAAGGTGTCTCGTCTAGTTGCAGCCAAGAGAATTATTAGATACATCAAAAGAGCACCAAAGCTTGGTCTCTGGTATCCTAGAAACTCCAACTTTAATCTCTATGGCTACTCAGGTAGTGACTATGGTGGCTGCAACATTAACAAAAAATCCACATGAGGAGGACATCAATTTCTTGGTGGAAGGATCATCTCATGGAAATGCAAAAAGCAATCATTGTCTCTACATCAACTATTGAAGCTGAATACATTGTTGCTGCAAGTTGTTTTGCTCAGTTGCTATAGATTCAAAACAAGATGCTAGAGTATGGATTCAACATCATGAGCACCCCTATCCATCACAGAAAATCCTGTGAAGTACTCCAAGATAAAGCACATTAATATCAGGTATCATTTCATTAGAGACATTATTGCGAAAAACCAGATTAAATTAGTCAAACTAGACTCAAATGAACAATATGTTAATTTGTTCACCAAAGCCTTTGATGAACAAATATTTAAGTATCTCATTACAGCTATTGGGATGATAAACATTGACTAATATATCTCATTTGAAAACCATTTTAAAATGTGTCTTTTCTTTTGTCGAATACAATTTACGCCCTGTTACAAAAGGTTATTCTTCATAATTGACTAAGTGTGAGTATTTCTGAAGAGAAAATTACCCTCGGAAGAACTTTTTATTATCTTTCGAAGGCAATTTTCTCAATTTATGTTTTATCTTCCCAATAATTTTTAGCCCGAGAAGCATATCTTAAACCCTTCGGAAGCTTGACGACTTCTTCTTTCGGAAGACACTCTTATTCTCGGAAGTAAAATTCATTTACCTTCAAAAATAAGTTTTGGCTTTCGGAAGAGAAAATCCGTTGGGACCCACACAATAAAAAGTAAAGATTTTATTAATGATGTCAGAATCTTTTGAATGGTTTTTCACCTTGCCGCCACTGTCACAACTAACCCTAAACCATCTTTACACCTTATCCACCCCACACCGCCATTTTACCCGTATAAATAATCCCGACTCGTCACTTTAATCTTTTTACTAAATTTACTATCCAAAGCCTCCTTCACCCCAAATTCATCTTGCTCAAACTTATTTCATCATCACCATTCTCACAATGGCACTCAACCCTCAGCACAACCAAGTTGCATTCCTTGATTATTCCAAGGATGCTGAATTTTCTGATATCATCTCCTTTCTCACCCAATCTCCCTACTTCACCTCTTTGACAGTGAATCACAGTGTTTATTTAAACCACATGGAAGATTCTGGAGGAACGGTCAGGTAGTGCTTCTTAATGGAGCTATGGATATCCGAACCAGCATTTCAGGCCAGGAGTTGGTCATTACCGAACAGGTTATCCGGGAGCATCTGGAGCTTCATGATGATGACGCTCCTACCGAGTTCCGCAAATTAGACCTTGATGACACCTATGTTCAAATTGGATATGATGGAGATATGAATAGGTCTACAGTTTATAAGTTCAATTTTTCTTATAACTAGAAGTTCCTACTTCATGTTGTTCTTCACTGTTTGTCAAAGAAATCTAGGGAATGGGACCAAATCCGATATGAACTGGGTTGCCTAGTTCATAGATTGGTGAAGAGCCTCCACTTCAACTATTCAAGATTTGTGCTGACCAACCTTCTTGGAAACCTTTAAAAGGACACATTCTTCTTGTATCCTAGGTCTCTTCAACACACAATCAATTGTGAGCTGGACTAGAGTCAGCTTGTTTGGGCAGCTGTTCTACATGTCCCTCAAATAAGGCCGACCATCTTCAAGATTTTGAAGAGAGTGTCCACCAACTTCATTGGAAGACACACTGATCTTCTTCTAGGTTTGATTGACCCAATGGCTCCTTGTAACATCCTTGTTCCCCCCATAGGTGATGAACCCACACTTGCAAGTACCTCTATTTTGCGAGCTCACCCGATCAAACACACATATTAGAGACGCAAACGAACCCTTGCTCAGTCTACTTTGATTGAGCAAGCCCCTCCTGCTCAACCCAAAAGGACTGGAGTGGAACCATGGGCTCCCACTCAGTCAAAGGTATCCCTATCCTTCTCCTTTGACCATAATATGGGATTTGAGTATCCTCGGTCTAAATTTCCTGAGCCCCAAACCCAAGCAGCAAGCCCTCAGGATGAGTCCCAAAACTCTCCTATGAAACAAAAAAGGGATAGCCCTACCAAAGGCTCAATGCCACTAGACATTGACCAAAGTCCTGGGTCACTAGGCTTGACTTCTATATCCTTTACTGACCTTTAATTTAGAACTGACGAGGAGATTACGTCTCTTCATGGAAATGAAGTTGATCCACAACACTCTCTCATGGATCAACAGAGACTAGCGGGACATCTTATCTCTATCCCGCATCAGTCAAAACCAACTATGGTGAGTCCCACGAATGTGGAGGGGACTCATGTAGATTCAACTGCGACTACTAATGGAAACTCGGATCCTCCGGACAGTGGTGACATCTCTAAGACTAAATCTACGGCAATTGTGCCTTTTGATGACTCTAAAAGAGACATCATTAGGCAAGGGAAACCAGGGTTCCAAGAAACCACATCTAGTGGTAAGGGTGAACATAAAAGTTATGTTACCTTATCTCCCTATGATTCTTCAAAAGAATACGAGGGTAGTATGCAACTCATCATTCAGGATCTACTTTCTAAAGTCTCAAATCTTGAATCAAAGGTTAAGACTTTAAAGGATAGGTCTGCTACTCAGCAACTCGCTATTGAAAGTCTTAAGGCTCAACTAGTTGAGAAACAGATTAAGAGATCTGTTAGGCATGTACCATTTCAGATCTCATTGACCTCTTCCTCTTGCTCATCTAGCTCTCAAGATGATGCTACTAAAAAGGTGGAGAGTGTTTAGAGACAAACATCTAAAGAACCACTGAGCCAAGTTTTAACTTCCATATCTACTAGATATTCGACTCCCATTGCAACTGTCTTTCCTGAGCCCTCCCAAGTTGTCGTACAAATGGACCCAATGATGCTCAGAGATCTCTATAGGCTCTTCTCCAAGTTTCTATTGAGATTTTCTCTAGATTAGCCTAGCCCTGATGTGGCTGTGATGTAATTTAGAGCTGAAGAGCTTCGGACGTTAAGTGCATCTTCTACCACTATCGAAGAAGTTGGTCAAGCTAAGGTCCAAATGGAAGCTAAGATTTAGTTGGAAGGGGAAATAAGGACTAATGGCCCAGCAACCGAAACATTTGGGACAGATAGTGCATTGCCTAAAAATTCGGAAGTTGAAGTCAAATCCTCGGAAGAACAAGTTAAGTCTTCTGAAGCTGAGATGGAAGCTGCGGAAGGACTGTTAAGAACTCGTTGGATGGCTGTTAAAAACATACTTAAGTATCTAAGGAGGACTAAAGATATGTTCCTAATCTATGGATCTGGTGATGAGGAACTCGTTGTAAAAGGTTACACGGATGCGAGTTTCCAAACCGATCGTGATGATTCACGATCACAATCGGGATACATTTTCATTTTGAATGGAGGAGCGGTC
>BJCM01098232.1:0-10771 GCA_018326385.1 Flaveria bidentis
GATATGAGAAGACACTTTGACAGCCTGAAGGATCCTGATCATCTCATGAAGAAAGGAATGGTGATCATCCTAATGAGGATTTTTAATATCTGAAGTTTTCTAAGTGTTTTGGTAGCATCAACCTAGGGGAGTTTGTAGAGATTAATGAAGAGGCTGATGCAACCTAAACATCTTAAGTCTATCCTGCATGCTGCACAAGTGCATTAAAGAAGAAGCTTAGGAAGTTTCACACATGAAACAGAAAATACTCTAAGTGTGAAATCTTCCAAAGCCAGGGCCAATATATTCCAAAGCCAAACATGAAGTCTTCTGAAGCCTCAGAGACAAAGTCTTCCGAAGCTTCAAGTTCATGAAGACATATTTCTTCCGAAGACTTTTAGTAACATGATTTATCTAATGTACTAATCCATAAAGCTGGACACCTTTCCGCTGCACCTCTGCAAGTCACCAACTTACATGAGTTGGTGAAAAGGTACATGCTTTTGGTAAATGTATATTGAGGTCTTGAGTCTGTAACTTTCTACTTTATGTACTTTATCCTTTTTGTAATAGATAAGGATAGCTATGGCATGTCATAGTCACAAGTCAAAAGGCGATCTGCCTTTTGACTCTATAATTGATTTTGTTTGTGTCTAGTCAATTGTATCCAGCTGGCTTTCAAAGTATACCCAGCTGTAGGATGTAGTATAAGTATCTCATGTTCTTGTATCTTTCCTATATGCTTTGTAACACTTGTAATAGAACATAGAGAAAGCAATATATTGCATTCTTGAAAACCATACACTTGTGTTCTTTGTGTTCTGTCTCTTGCATTACTTGTGTTCTTAGTATCTTAACTTGGTTAATCCAGTATACTGTTTGATTAAAGTTTAGTTAATCTCCTCTTTGTGTTGTTGTGTTGTAACTTACACCCTTCAACCATCCTGCAACTACTTTTGAGCAAAAAGCAAACTACTTTTTCAGAGGTGGGACCGACATCCGGATTTCAAAGTTTATCCTTTTTTATTAACTTTGTCTTAAATCCTTTTCACATATAAACCTAACGGTTCCCCTTTTTTATCATCTTCATCTTTCCTCCAAACCTAAATTCCCAAAATTTCTTTCTGTAACTACCTTTTTTCATATTTCCTTCACCTTTAAGCTTTGTAAAATGGCCAACCTTAACCGAAGAAATGACCTAGATTTCTCCATGCGGTTACACAGGTAGTTGCTCTATTAAACTCTGGGAAAGATCCACACTTCTCAAAGGTTTGGCAATTCTTGGCTCTGTCTAACTACTTCACCTCCCTTACTATTTATCATGTTATCTATGAGGATCATCTACTTGAATTCTGGAAAACTTGTCAAGAGGTTGTTCTAGATGGGGAGAAGGCACTATCTGTCATAGTGTAGGGGAGGACAATTTTCATCACTCCAGTCATCAACACCCATCTTTAGTTGGATGATGAAGAAGGTGAGTTGTCTTTCTTAAAGGAAGTTATTAATCATTCTTTTACGCAAATGGGCTATGAGGGAGATTTCTCTATAAAGACCTTCAGGAAGGGAAGGTCTCATCCCAGTGGAAGTACTTACTACATGTGGTCATCAATAGCTTATCTAATAAGCATGGGGGTTGGGACCAGATTCCTGAAGATCTCTCCTTCATAGTGCATAGGATGGTTCAAGGGGTCAAGTTCAGGTACTCTTAATTTGTTTATACAAATCTGCTTGCTAACTTGGACTCCTTAGAGTATTACATGTTTCCTAGATATGTTCAATACATTCTCAATTGTGAACTAGGCTCACAGTTGAGGGAAATAGGTAATATTCTTAAATTGGGACAGATGAAGCCCAACATCTTTAAGCTTTGAAGAAGCCAACTATTGGCTTTTCAGGGGTAGAAACAACCCTTGTCCCCAAAATGTTAGAGCTCATTGCTCAAGGTGACAACCTAGCAACACAAGCTAGTGTTGAACCCACACCTTCTACTTATCAACCACTTAAAAGACCCCAAATTACCCACACCTACAAAAGAAAATCCAAACAAACCCATACTTAAGATATTAAGTCTGTACAGTCCCCCCATATACTTACCCATATAGAAGGAAGTGGATACTGGAGCTCCCACTTCTCCTGAGGAGCAAACCACTCCCATTATTTCAAAGATCAGTACTGAGGTTCCTCATGCTTAGCCTGATGAGCTCACAAGCCCAACTGCTTGAAGCCTTCACTATGAGTCTCAACACTCAAGTGAACAACTTTCAGGGGAAAACTACCATCCCCAGCCGTTAGACTTAAACCAACCCACTCCCAACCTAGACTTCTATACTGATGAGGACTTAGGTTTCAGTGAGTATAATGAGTCTTTCTAATCATCCCTTACTCAAATAAAGATGAGTGCTTCTGACTCACCTGAGTCTAGCCCACATCAGTTATCTATCACTGAGGTGGATCCTTCTGAACCTGTTCAGGAGATCGATATGGAAGAGGCTTTCACTTCAGCAAGTGATTACATCATTCAGACCTCAACCATGGCAACTCAACCCATTGATAAATCAACTGAAGCTATCATTGAACAGAGGAAATCCAACAACCAAGAACTCCATGCTGGTGGTGAAAGAGAAGACTTTGGTCCAATTCTCTCATCCCCCCATGATTCTTCTGATGAAGATGAGGGGAATTCAAGGCTAAAGGTGCAAAAACTGTCACAAACATGCACCTATCTAGTATCTAAGGTTAGTCACCTTGAATCTTAGGTGACTACCCTGCAAAACAAGGTCAATGATTAGCAACTTGAGATTTCTTATCTCAAGGAAAAACTAGTTGGGAGACCTCTAAGAAGAGCTCAACCAGGAACACAAGACCCTATGAATATAGTTGACCTAACCTCTAGCTCATCTATGCAAGTGGATAATGCTACCAAAAAGGGGGAGAAAGTCATCACACACACAGAAACTGGGAGTTCTTCATAGAGCATGGACATTGAAGACTCACCATCTTCACTTGCAACTGTCCATACTCAGCAACTTCCTCAAGTTCATATTGATGTGGACTCTATAGACTCTTTCAGTCAAAGTCTTTTTGAGGAAGGGATACCAAGGGCAATGTCATCTCCACCTCAAGGAACTTCAAATCACATTACAGGGTGGATGTATGATGAAAATAGAAAAGCCCTTATCATTCAAAGAGTTCACGGGCAGCAAGAAGTCTTCAACTTTCAGAATTTGAACTTCTATGAAAGTCTTGACCTTGTCAGCATCCCACTTGTCAACCAAAGCCAATCTAGACAAGCTGACAGGCTGGCTCAAAGGATTCAAGATAGGATCACTATAGAGTTCAGCTTCAGAAGGAGACTAAGGCAATCAGGCAATATCATTGGTCAACTAGATGTTAAGGCAGACCCTAAGATTAGTTTCATAGGGGAAACCTTGACTGAAGGCCTAGTGGTAGAACCTGAGAGCTCTGTCTCACCATCAACTGCTCCAGAGATTCATTCCTTTGATGAGACACTTGCTTGTGAAGGTGCATCTCAACCTCTCTTTGGCCAGATCTTGGAAGCTACACCAAGCAATAAAGGCTAAAGCTCTCTCCATCCTAAGTCACAAAGGTTTGTGAGTGACAAAGGGAAAAGAAAATTGACTTCTGAGGAGATTGAGGAGAGAGAGAGGAAAAGGAATCTAAGGGGATAAAGTTCCTCTACTGGGTCTGCAAGATTCATGGAAGCTGCTATCAGGGCTGCCCCCAGGCCAAACACTCAGGATGATGAGCTGAGGGTAGTTAGGATCAACTACTTGCAGACTAGGAACTATGACATTGATAATATCATCTCCCTCCCTTAGATGAATTAAATGAACTGGCTGAAATGGAATTGTAAAAGGAAAGAAAGGAGGCAGAGGATGCAAAATTACTTCTTCAAATCAAAGAAGAAAAAAGACAGAAAAGACTCTACAAGCATGTGCCTACTCTCTCCCCAGTTCAAGAAAGTCATGTACACAAGGATGTGGCTCCACAAGAACCTCATGTAGACAAAGAAACTGATAGGATCAACATGATCAACTACCTGAGTGCCACAGGCCTCTATCAGGCTGATTTACTTCTTCCCTTACCCTTTGATTACATTGAGTTTGAGTACCTCAAACAACTTGAACTTGAGTTAGTCAAAGAAAGAAAGATCACTAAAAGGAAGTTAAGGGAAGAGGCTGCAAAGTCAAGAGCCATAATCCAAAAGAGCATGAAGAAGTCTGCTGATAGGTAGAGGATGATGAGATTCTTGAAGCTGTATGGATTCTCTGGAAGGATACTTGGCCCTATGTCTTTATCCATTATGGATGAGCATATTAGGGTGATCAAGTAGAAGATTCAAAGAGGAGAACTTGTTGAATTACACTCCCCACAAAGTCAAGTCCCTCAGGAAGTGGAGATTAATGTTGGACCATTTGAGACAACACAACCTGAGTCTCCTGCTGAGCCTTAATAAGCTTCCACTTCTGATCCATAACAGGGTTATGTCCCCTCTCAATCTGAACCTGTGAGAGAGGAAGACCCAACTGAGAAAGACAAAGAAGATCAATCAGGTGTTGTAGGCCAGTCTTCTCAGTTAAAAGGTTCAAATAGGAGAAAAATGATGGCTTCCAAACCAAAGCCAAAGAAGAAGAAGAAAGAAGCATCCATCTCCAAACCTCAGGATGAGTCAAAACATCCTGAGGATGTCCAACAAGAGGATGCTCCACCAATTCTAGTTCAAGTAGCTCCGTTAGCATCAGGAAGACCCATCTTGTCCTAGACATACACTACAAATCCAGAAAGATGGCATGTTATCAGAGATCAAGGTGTTGAAGATGTCTACACATGGCAAGACATGTTCAATCTGTCTCTGCATGATCTCTTTGACATGAGAAGACACTTTGAGAGTCTGAGTGATCCTGATCATCTTATGAAGAAAAGGATGGTCATCATCATGATGAGGACTATTGATATATGAAGTCTTCAAGTGTTTTGGTAGCATCAGCCTTAGGGGAGTTTGTAAGGTCTGATATAAGGCTAATGCAACCCAACCACCCAAAGCCTCTCCTCCATGCATGCACAAGTGTACCGAAGTGGAATGCTTCGGAAGTTTCACACTCTGCCTTAGAAAATATTCTAAGTGTGAAATCTTTCGAAGCCAAGACCAATATCTTCCAAAGCCTAGACCAATATCTTCCGAAGCCAACACTTGAAGTCTTCTGAAGCTTCAAAGACAAAGTCTTCCGAAGCCAACACTTGAAGACGGATTTCTTTCCGAAGACTTTTGAACACATGCTTTATCTAATGTACCTTTTCCATAAAGTTAAACCCCTTTCCGCTGCCACTCTGATAAGACACTAACTTTAAATAAGTTGGTGAAAGGTTCATGCTTTTGGTAACTATACATTGCGGTCTTGAGTCTGTAAATTTCTACTTTATGTACTTTATCCTTTTTGTAATACATTAGGTTGTGAGCTATGGATTATCATAGTCACTAGTCAAAAGACAATCTACCTTTTGACTCTACATTGATTTTGTTGTTGTCTAGATCATGTATCCAGCTGGCCTTCAAAGTATGGCCGGCTGTAGGTGATAGTATAAGTATCTCTGGTCCTTTGTATCTTAAACCATTGCTTTGTAAAAACTTGTAAGGAACTAAAGAGAAATATACATTATCCTTAAAAACCAACTACTTATGTTGTTCTTGTTCTGTCTCTTGAATACTTGTGTTTCTTAGTTCTCACTAAAATTGGTTTCTAGTTCCCCTTTTGATCTGTTAAGTGTTGTGCAACACTCTCCTCTTTATGTTGTTGTGTTGTAAGCTAGTACCCTTAAACGGTCTTGCATCTATTTGTTACAAATACTTTAAATAATTAATCAATTAATTATTTAAATCATTAAATATTCAATTAATTATTTAACCATGTTATATTGTAAATAAATAATTATTTACTTTTCACACTGTAATGCTTAACATTTATTCATCAATTAATATGAATTATATACTTGAGTAGTATCTAATTATGTAAGTTCACTAACGATTCATTTTTGTTTTAAATCTTAATTATTTAATCAATTTATTCCTTAAATTTTTAATTAAATTCTTGAAACTTATAAAACAATATAAGTTTCTATTATTCATTATCCTTATTTTAAGGTTTTGATATTATAAGACCTTTATAAAGAATATTTAAAACGTTTAAAAACTATAAAAATAACTTTAAATAATTTTATATTATTTTGAAAACCATATAAATAAATATTCAATAAATCATCTTTATCAAATTTTAAATACTTAATTTCTAAATTAACTATTTCTTTTCACACATCACATTTAATCTTTATCAATTCAATAAATTCAATTATTGAATCATACACTATCATTCTTAGTCTTAATTGACTTATGCTACCTTTATTGAACCAAAACATAATCGATTGTATTATTATATTTGACTTAAATATTAAAACCCCCAAATTCCAAATGAAACCCTAATTCATGCTTACTCTTGAATCATATCTTTATTCTAATCCTAAGACACCAAATCTTAGGTTGAATTGTGAAGGAATCGTTGGAACCACCTTATCTTCTTATTGTTATCTTAAGTGGAACTTACTCTTGAATCATATCTTTATTTCTAAATTATCCTAAGTACAAAACATGGCAAGTACAAGTCATCATAAAACATAACCGACCCTCCGTGGATACCGAGACCAACTTCTAAACTAAGCTTACAAGGCTAGGATCACACTACACAGCCTACAGATAAGTTGACACTTAAAGGGGTTAATTTCTGCCTAAATTCGCTGCTAATTTTGCTGCAAGATCAACAATTTCGCAGCTAGATTCACCAACAGTTTCGCTGCCACCTTCGCTGGCAGTTTCGCTACCAGTTTCGCCCAACTTTCGTTGGGTAACCTTGTCTGCGAAACTACATGCGAAACTATAGTTTCGCAGGAAGTTCTCGTAGTTTCGTTGCTTGAATATGCAAATTCGTTGGATGCATATACAGTTTCGCAGATTGCATAAAAATTACGAACCAGACCGTTTTTAACCCAAAATCATAAATTTTTATGTCCAAACTCTTAGATTATCATCCATGAGGCTATATCTAAGTTTTTACATGTTTTCATACGTAAAAATGTGACCTTTATGCGATTCTTTGCAACTTTTCAAAACCCAAAACCCTAGAATCCGGGTTTGATCTATGGAAGGGTTTAGGTCGATTCTTAAATGGATTTGTTGCCTCTTTCTTGGGTCTTGATGCTCCAACACCCAGATCTTCAATCTCTTAACCTTTGAAGCTTCAAATCTTGAGTTTTCTTCACTTTCTCTCTCTACTTTCTCTCTCTACGAATTTGGGAGCTAGGGTTCAAAGTGAGGATGGTGGTGGTTGGTTAGGGAGGTAAGATGGCTGGTTATGGGCCTCTAATCAATTAGTCTCTTGCCCATAAGCCTCATTAGCCCATAAACCCTTTCCTTCCTTTATTAAATACCCACCAATTAAGCCCATTATCCTCAGGGACTCGTTTTGACTTTTCGGGGTGTTACATATCAATGTTACACTAATACAACTTTGAAACCTTAATGACATAAGTAACAAGAATCGATCATCTAAGAACCTTGTTAAAGTTACTTGCTTAAGAAACTTCTATAAAATTTATATCCTATCCAAAAGGTGTTTTGAACATATTATTCATGTTCGTTAAGCTGAGTCTTGTGTTGATCTAAAAACACGATGTTGTGTCAAAACCTTCCTAATCGTCTTGAATCGTCTGAAATTTAAAAGCCTATCAATTGAAATTCTAAATTAATAATCGTGTACCATTTGCCAAGAAACACATAAAATCGTGAATTATGAAATTTAGCAAACTTAAGCATAGCAAAACATCATAATTAAACTCATTGAATTTAGAAGTTCCAAGTGGCACTTGCGAATGTGACATGAAATCCAAGTCTTCTCATATCCTTGAAATTAGTCTACTTGTGAATAAATTTGGGGACGAAATTTCTTAGAGTAGAGGAGATTGTAACATCTGACTAATTTCAAATTATAAACCCAAAATCATTTTGAAACTTTCTTAAAATGGTGAAATTTATTATTAAAGTAGGTTATTCGTTTAGATGATCAAACACTATAAAATTTTTATATAATCAATATTATGAATTAGGCTATTAATTTCAAGTAGTTTACCGTTTAATCTATTTATAATAATAATGATACTTCATAAAATTTATTATTTTATAACTTTCAAATGTCAATAATAAGTTTTAACCAATAAAACATCTAATTAAATTACAATATGTTATTTAATAGATTCATTTAAAATTATAAAGTTGTATAAAGTATTTGTTATTAAATAATTAAATGAGGGTTTTTAATAGTCAAGGGGCTAAAATGTAATTCAACAAACTTTTTTTAAAGGTTTTGGACATAAAATAATAAGTCCTTAAAACATCAGGGACCAAAGTGTAAATTTATTTTACCCAAACCGCCCCCACCATCCCGTCGGTTTCCCATCTCCGGTCACCTTCGGCCATCGCTTCGACGATCATCAAACCCACCAAACGCTTAATTTAAATGAAATTAAACCGAACCTTCACTATCTTTCATCAGTTTCAAACTTAACCCCCTGTTTAATTTTGATTACTCGACTAGTAACACTTGAAATTGACACCGAAATCATCAATTCAAAACCATAATTTGTTGGTCATGAAATTATTCAATTTACATCTATTTGAATAAGGGGAAATGTCCCAATCGATCCCTTGAACCTATATGATTCACCAATTACTCATATAACACACACCCAACTGATTTCAATCACCATCGATCATCATCTTCATACGCAACATGCAACTCGATCAAGGTCTATGATCGAAGTGATATTAATCGCAATTGATAGAGGGCTTTTACTTATCATCATCCTTAGAAGCTACATGCAAAGTTAATTTGATTAACAATAACATTTGCACCTTTAAACATACCCAACCATGGTCGCGACTGCATCCTCATCTTGTAACATCGATTTGGTAATCACTCAAGTAATTAAACTTCCACATACACTCGGTTTCATGTGTACATCAAAAGCCCTATGCTTGATTTCGTTAACCATATCATTTGGATAATCAATTTGATGCAACCCGAAACTAGGGTTCATATGGATTGGGGGTTATTTGAAGTATGATTTTTATTAATTAATTTATAATTTAAAACAAGTTCTGGGCTTTGGCTCGCCGGTTAGCAACATCTATTATACATGGGATATCAGGGTTTCGAACCCTACCTCTGCCATGTTTTTTATTTTAGTCAATTTCTTTTATATTTTTAATTCAGAAAATTATTAGTATATCATAATATTAATATAAAAATAGTTTTGTTAACTAAAACATTTTAGACATTTTTAAATTAATTTTAAAAGATTTTAAACATATAATTTTTAAATTAAATTACCTTCTTTAAGAATAACAAGATTTATAAAATTAAACATTAATATTATTATAGTTCAAACTCATATTATTTCAAACCGTTTTAAAATTTATATGTTACAAATACTTCAAATAATTAATCAATTAAATATTTAAATCATTAAATATTCAATTAATTATTTAACCATGTTATATTATAAATAAATAATTGTTTACTTTTCACATTATAATGCTTAACCTTTATTCATCAATTAATATGAATTAAATACTTGAGTAGTATGTAATTACGTAAGTTCACTAACGATTCATTTTTGTTTTAAATCTTATTTATTTAAACAATTTATTCTTTAAACTTTTATTTAAATTCTTGAAACTTATAAAACAATATAAGTTTCTATTATTAATCATCCTTGTTAAGGTTTTGATATTATAAGACTTTTATAAAGATTATTTAAGACGTTAAAAAACTTTATAAAATAACTTTAAATAATTTTATATTATTATGCAAGCCATATAAATAAGTATTCAATAAATTATCTTTATCAAATTTTAAATAATTAATTTCTAAATTAATTATTTCTTTTTACACACATATTTAATCTTTATCAATTCAATAAATTCAATTATTGAATCATACACTATCATTTTTAGTCTTAATTGACTTATACTACCTTTATTGAACCAAAACATAATCGATTGTATTATTACATTTGACTTAAATATTAAAACCCCAAAATTCCAAATGAAACCCTAATTCATGTTTACTCTTGAATTATATTTTTATTTTAATCCTAAAACACCAAATCTTAGGTTGAATCGTGAAGGAATCGTTGAAACCACCTTATCTTCTTATTGTTATCTTAAGTGTAATTTATAGCACGTGGTGTTAAAGCTGATGTATTGCCGGCTCCTTATGACGTATGACTTGTTCATCATGGGAACCAAATACACTTAGCCAATCATTAGAAACTTGTAATCTTAATCTTGGTCGAGGTATGATTGTGGCTATATGTGTTCTATAATCTTGCATAATTTATAACCATTGACATAAATTGCTACTTGTAAAACTTTTTATATTTATACGTATGTCTAACCCATGGAAACTTGTCAACTTTCAAAGTTGACCATTTATTTTTAACATGTTTCAGGATTGCTATTTGAGGAATTCTTTTTTCTCACATAGGACTTGGACCTAGTTAAACCAAAGAATTTATTTTGTTGTTGTAATCTTGAATGTATTGTAATGATTTACTTGATTATTATTGTTCAATGAAAAATAGTATTTAATATTATTTTAACTTATTTAGTTATAAGTGTTATGAACAATCGTTTCACATTCGTCCGCCCCGATGATTCCGCCAT
>BJCM01098394.1:816-11603 GCA_018326385.1 Flaveria bidentis
GCATCGGCCCATATTAGATGCGACTGGGCCCAGTATGGTTCAATCGTACGACTGAACTAATCGCACCTCTCAGTCGCACGGCTGGTCCATTAGCATGGCTCAGTCGTACGACTGAGTCTCATTAGCATATGCTCCTGCGAATGACCCAGTTTCATGTGTTTACACTATATCAGGTTTATTACATTAAGCCTAGACTATTCGACAAGCGACGGACACACTATATATGACTCTATATGCTCCAACAATGTCAATTCTTTAGGAGAAGATTAGTCACATGGTAGTGTAAGAAGCAGACATCGGTTGGTCTCTCAACCTGTGAAGCTGAATACGTTGCTGTTGCAAGCTGCTGTTCACAAATCATCTGGATTCAACAGCAAATGCGGGACTACGGTTTGAAATTCTAACACTCCTATATTTGTTGATAACTCTGCTGCTATAGCCGTCACTAAAAATCCTATCCAACATCCTAAGACCAAACACATCGGAATCAAGTATCACTTTATACGTGATTGTTTTGAAAAGAATTTAATCGATGTTGTTAAAATCAATACGGACTTTCAACGTGCCGACCTCTACACAAAAGCTTTTGATAAACCAAGATTCTTATATCTGTTAGCGGTCAACAGCGTGAAAAAGAAATGTGAAGTGATTCCAGAAGATGACAATACATAGTCCGACGCGTCGAGTCATTTTTTATCTTATTTATTTTATCTTATTTTATTTTATATCGTTTTATTTTATTTTATTTCTTCGCCTAATAAAATTCTAAACGTAAAACCATTTTCGGTTTTAGAATTTTAGGGGGAGAATAGATTAGATTAGTATTAAGTTATTAAAAAAGGGAGGAGGACAGCTAAGCCAAAATGAAAGAAATCAAATCTGTGATACTGATTCAACGAATATGGAAAATGATAGTATACATGGAACAAATTAATTTGGGACTTTAAAAGTTTTAACGACTCATGATGCAAAATTCAAAGTTAAGTCTGAATAGTTAAAGCAAAATAAAAGGAAAAATGATAGTTAAACTAGTATGCAACTATGGTAACATAGAGAAAGTAGACCTAGAGGTTGTTAGCGCATCATATGATGTCTTGGTAGATTCAACACAATAGATAAGTAGACCTCATTGGTGATTTCAAGTTCAATCTAAGATGTTCAACAAGCTGTGGGTTCCCATCTTATCCCTGGTTAACACAATCAATGAAGTTCCAATAAGGGATGACGAGCAAAATAAACGCCACAAATGTGTGCGGATGATCATAAAATATGAGCAAAGCACATGAAAAAAATGCATAAAGCAATCAAGCTAATAACCTATGTTGTTGGTGCGATATGTGCAAAAGGAAATTAATTGCTCAAACAAGAAGATATGTTGTGTGCCTCTCTTTTGTGCGGTGGCACTGACCTGAGGATAAGCATAACCTAAATATTCTAGAATTCATTGTTGTTTGCGCTTCTCTGCTGTGCGGTGGCACTGACCTGAGGCTTAGCATCTCTTTGAAAGCTCTTAGAATAGTTTCTTCTAGTAATATACCTGTAGACCGCTTAAAAATCTCCTGAGGAACGTTGATTACCATATAAGCGTGGGATCCACAAATGCTTGTTGAAATAATCAAACCTTAAATCATCACCAATGTGTGTCAAAAATCTGTGTATGGATTTAAGAGGACAAGTATACTGACAATCCTCGTGAGCTGTAACTCTTGAAAGTCAAAAATGTTGTGTGCATCGTGTTGCTCTAGTATGATTTCCTAAAATTGTTTTCGTCTATCGGTGAAAACAAGGATCAAGCATCAAACTTGTTTATTAAAGTGTCCCAAATGAGTCTGATATACCTGTATGATTCCAAAATGAATTGTACCAGAAATGATTAACTGGAATTGAAGTTGTGATGTCCATGAAGTAAAATCAATTAGAATTATTCTAATAGGTCATATTTCATCTGTAAACAAAAAAACAAAAATATGTTTTAGTTTTGCTTTATTTCTAGTTGTTTAATTTAGTTAAATTAAGTTAATTTAGTAGTTAAATGTCGGACTACGCATCGAAAGTCAATCTGGGATTCACTCACTAAAAGTCACGTCTGAGGTGACCAATGGGGTTTTAAAATGTAAAAGGGTCACGTCTGAGGTGACATATTGTTTTGTTGTTAAAAGGATCACGTCTGAAGTGATCAACAGTTTTTTAAGTTAAAATGGTCATGTTTGAGATGATCAATGGTCAAAATGTCTTATCAATAAGTAAAAGGGCTAAGTGTATGAATGGTCATAAGGTCAAACTCATAAGTATGGGCCATTCGCACGACTGGACCATGAGTATGGACCAGTCGTACGATTGGACCATACGTATGAGCCCAATCGCATGACTAAACCACACGTATGGACCAGACGTGTGATTGGACCATAAGCATGGGTCAATCCATACGATTGGATCATCAGAATGAACCAATTGCACGAATGGAGGAGACCAAATGAGTCAGTCGCATGACTGAAACCTAGTCGCACGACTTAAGGTGACCGACTGAGCCAGTCGCACGATTGAGCCTCAGTCGCACGAATCAACAGTGTGATTAGGTTAAGTTGCACGACTGAAAGAAACCCTAGTATAAATAAGGGGAGTCGGTCGTAGACACTCATCACCCCCTAATCGCTCTCTCTTCGCACGATCGTACCGTTACGCTGCCAAATTTTTGATTGAGTGTTCTAGACTGATTATTGTTGCTTCTAACGATTTCTCTTAATTATACAGGTAATATGCGATGTTATCCATTCAAATGTTCATCAAATCGTACCCTAAATCGACTTAATTTGAGCCCTAATAAGAACCGACACTTAGTTCACAAAATAAACCTGTAAAACCAAGTAAATTGCTAACTTAAAATGTGTTAGATGTTAGTTGGAACGTTTGCGAGTCTAATGAGCCAAACCACAACGTCTAACATCAAGGTTTGCTCAAGATTTGAATTTGAATGGAAAACAGACTGCCATGCGAATGGACATACTGATGAACTTTAATCGCACGACTAAGCTGGGCGAATGGCACAATCGCACGACTGACCCCTGCATATGAGTTCAGTTGCACAACTGGTTCAACTGCATGGGATATTATATGACTAAGCCCAGTCGCATGCTTAATCGCACGAATGAGCTCAATCGCACAACTCAGACTCAATCGCACTGTCCATTCGCACGACAGAACAGAAGGATTCAAGTCCAATAAATCCAAATGCATTCATTTACACACACTCTAACGTTTATCTATCTTGTGTTACAGTAGCATGGCGAGTCGGTGGACGATGAGCACAAAGCACAATATATGTGCTCATCTAAACAATTACGTCCCAGAACACGTCTGAGTACGCGGGCATTATTATATTTCTACGGAGATCGAGGATTTTCAGAGCTATCTCCACTCCATGCACACCATACAGATCGATACAGAAGGCTTTCTGGGAAAGCGCTTTTGTAGATAGGTCCTTAGAGCCACACTGTATTAGGAGTTCCATCTTTGGTAAGGACATTGAGATCAGTGAGGAAGATCTGAGGACAGTCTTAGAGTTGGGAGAGGATGGTGATTGCCCTACCAGACTGCATCCGTTGACAGTTAGAGGATGTTTTCTTCGGGCTAAGTACTCGGGGGACATAAATGCAGGTGAGCTCAACAAGAGCAACCTGTGCCCCCAGTTCAAATACTTAGCCCATGTGGTGCTAAAGTGTATAGCCTCAAGGAAGGGCGGATTTGATGATATGTCAGATTTGATCCAAAACGCGTATGTAGCTCTAGTGCTAAACCACCCGTTCGGCTTTTCGAGGATGATCTTCACCTACTTGGTGGAGAACATAGAGGCCAAAGGCAAGGAAGGCTTCTGCATGTACCCATGTTTCATTCAGATGATCATCGACCAGAAGCTTCCTTTGCTGCCCAAGGAGAGAGAGGATGCAGTTACACTAGAGGTGATGGATGATATCACCCTAGGCAGGATGAAGGTTTACCGAGGCAAGCGGGTGAAGCCCCCGGTAAGGAGATTGTTTGGGCATTTGGCCCGAGAGGACTACATGGCATCAACAAGGAGGAAGTGGCGTCACGATGATAGTGACTCAGATTCTGAGCCCATTGTGCTCCCATCCGACGATTCTGATGATGATGTTAGTGGTGATGGTGGAGATACTGGTCCCACCCAATCTAGGGCCACTACCACAAATGTTACATCTCCATCGTCTACCCATGGAGGAGCTGAGATAGCAGGATTCCATCAGGACTTCTGTCCTGATGAGGTGGAGGAGTCTGATAAGGAGGAGGAGTCTGCCATTAGTTCGGATGATGGGCAGCAAGGTGGTTGCCACCGAGCGAGGGATTAAGGCAGTAGGTGGACGCTAGGGTGAGTCTAGGGAGGCTGATACTTATCCATCTTACACCCCATACTAGCCCAACAGCCAAGGCGGAGTGTCCTCCTCTAAGGGATCGAGGAAATAGAGGATGGCTCAGCCTGACAGGATGAAGAGTAAGAGACGAAGATTCACTTTGATCACCACATCCACCACTACCACCACAGCTACCACACCACCCACCATTACTACCACACCTCCACCCTCCACTACTACAGCCATACCTCCACCAACTACACCTATACCACCACCCATCTTTACCACAGCTACCACCACTACCACCACCCATCGAACCGGGACTTCATCTCAGGTCCCACTGAGCTTTGGATCCTCTCTGCCCTCCGTTGGGTTAGAGGAGCAGCTGGCCAATCTAAGCTGGATTGTGCTTAAGCTGCTTGCTACTGATAGGAAACGAGCTACACAGCTAAACCAGATGATGGAGCTTAATGCTGCTCAAGCTCAGCAGATAGCAGCTTAGAGTCAGGAGATTGCTGAGCTTCGTGAGTTGCAGACTTCTTCAGTACAGAGGATAGATGATCTTGAGGCGAAGAACAAGAAGTTGATACTATGACTCAAAGGCTCCATAGATGAGCCCCTCAAGATCAGAGAAGGAGATGATGATGGTGATGATGACGATGATGAGGATGATGATGATGAGACTGATGAAGAAGGTGATGGAGATGAAGGAGAGGAGAAGGGAGGAGATGAGGATGAAGGAGATGATGTTGATGCATCAACATCCACACAGGCTAGAGAGCGACGGTCAAAGAAGGCTCTGGATCAAGGAGCCTCATCCTCAGCCCCTCCGGCTGACGAGCATGCTATACAGGGCAAAAGTAATGATTAGATATTTATGTATTTGAAAGCTTTTGTACTTGAATCATGTATTAAAATTTTTGTACTTAATGTTTATATATATTTAATGTTTAACTGTCTTGATTAATTACTAACAATTGATGTGTTACATGTTTAAATCAAGCAGATCAAACATCTCAACAAGATGAATATGATGTTGCTCTCCTTCAGCAAATAAAGTCTCAACTCACGATGATTCTTGATTTGCAAGGGATTTTCAGACGGTCAGTGAGCTATACTCCTGAAGAAGGAGAAATAATTTATGACCTGACAGACGAGCAACTTGCTGAGATGTTCCGGCTCAACCCTAATGAAATTGTCAAGGATGCGCCTACTTTTGAGGTTACAAGTGACGATGAGCTCAACGATATAGATGAAATCAAGATAGAGGATGTCACTACTGACCATTATCCAGAGTACACTAACCGAGAGGGAAATGTAGTCCCCAACTTGGGTGGTACTCTCGGCAGTGATACATTTGACAAGCTGAATCAGATGGAGAAAGAGACTGAGAAGAATGAGGGTCAAGCCCAAGCCTCAGATGCTGATGTTGATCTTAAGAAGGCTGAATGGGCTGCCTGTTTTGCTAAGATCCGAGCCATGCGTACTGCACAAAAGCCCAATGTCTACACCAAGCTATTCAAAGTCAAGAAACACTTAAAGGTGTCAGGCAAGATTATTGCATGGGCATATTTTGAGGACCTAAATGTGTATGCAGTTAAGAGAGAAAAGGGCATAGAGTACTTTAGATTCCCACACGATCTAAAGACTCTCCCTGGTTTTGAGCTCAACCAGCTGGCACACCTAAAGTTGTTGTATGCTGACCCGAGAAAGAAGTCAGACTGGTTTGAGGTTGCACTGAGGAAAGAATACCACACCAGATGGGTTAACTTCAGACCTCAACAACCGAAGAGGTACATCAGAAGGTCTAAAGTTGATCCCACTACTAGAAAGCCTAAGGTAGTGCCGAAGTGGAGTCCTCCGCGAAAAATGTCCAAAATCCCTCTAAGGGAAATGCCACAGGACTTCACTCCACACTTCAAGTGGTGGTATTATGATTGGAGAATAGGTGAAGCAGTCATAGTCTTACAAAAGGAGAGCCAAAAGGATACTATCCGGTTATTTGACCCTATGTGGCTGACTAACTTGTCTACTGACGATGTATATACCTTATACAAGTGGCCATTATTCTATGATTCGCAAGACATTGTACAAGCCCTCCAGTTTCAAAATGTTATACCACTCTGTTTTGCGTTTGAGATAAAAGCCGGAGTTACAAGAGAGGAAAAGTACTAGAAGTTTGAAGAGCTAATGAAGAATGTTAGACAATGATGTAAACTAGGTCCAAGGGGGAGTTTGTTGACACATGTGTACCTAGTTTAGGAGCTTAATGTAATATGTCTATCATATCTTACATATATGTAATCGAATGGGTATGAATGAAACAAAAAGTGTGGTTTATGTTTATAATGTTTAATATTTCATTATTCATTGTGTGATACCTTATAGTGAACTAAATATATAGGTTTGTGGTTGTTATACATAATTCTTAGTCAATAATGATTGAGAAACATGTTCAAACTTAATCGTATGAAGTTCTCATGCGAATGGACCATACTAATGGACCATACGCATGAATACTTCATGCTAATGGACCAGTCGCATGACTGAGCCAGGAGACTGGATCAGTCGCACGATTAAGACATAAGATTGGCTAAATCGCATGAATGAACCTTCAGTCGTGCGGATGGATCAATCGCATGATTCAGTCGCTCGACTGAACCATGCTAATGGGTCAGTCGTACGATTGAAAGACCCTAACCTATAAATACCACTTAATTCGTGGAATAAACGTAACAATTCGAATACCTACGCACATAATCATACCCTAGCCATCCAGAGACTCAAGAAAACCTATTCCAAGTTCATAGATCATAGTTGATCGTTCTCTAATCATTCTTAACGTTTCATTAATCGTTAGATCTGAACTGTGTTCTCCCTGATTGGATCGCCAATCAAATAGGATTCCGCACTATTTGAGTTGGTATACGCACAGAATCAGTTAGTACTCCGTACGTAAACGGTCCTAACAGAAATTTATCCCTTATATATTTTATTAGAAAAACGAACTTAAGCCAATTGTAACAATTAATGAAATTTATAAATTAAAATTAAAATATACACTTTAAAATGATCATGAAAAATACATTTGGACCTATACTAATTCAGTATTTATTATTTGAAATCCATAGAATTAAACCAAGAATAACCTTTGCTAAAAGGTTTTATTTAAAGTTATTTAGTTATTTAAATTTAATAAAAAATTTCAGAAATTCATTTGGTGGCCATAAAAATATTTAGAGTTTATAAGAACATTTTTTTATATTTATTAAAATTTTTCCATAATTAATTTGACGCTAAAAGCCTCTAAAAAATACATGAGGGTCCCCAGGTTCGAACCCGGGACCTCATGTTCAAAGTACATGCACCTTAACCGGTGAACCAAAGGCCTCAACTGCGACTTATGTTGGTTTTAAAATCTTAAAAATACAAGTTTCAATCGATCCCCAATTTTCTCAAATCAAGAACCCTAGAATCGGGTGAATTCAAATTGAAGCTTAATTCGATTCGATTAACATCAATAATCATGGGGCTTTTATTCCTCATGATTAATCGAGTATTAAGCCTAATATTATTACCCGTTAAAGGATGGATTGAAGATAAACAATACGAAGAACAGGCTGTGAACGTCTTGTGTCCAATCGATGATCAAATGTTGATGATAATCGAATTAAACTCAAGGATAGCTTCGGATGTTGTTCTTGATTCAAAGGCCTTTATCAATTTCAGTTGAGATAGGTTAGAGTGTGGATTTTGATAAGGCTATAGGTCACGGGTTTGAGTTAATCGAATGAGATGTTTTGTGTAGGTTTGTAGGTGAAATTAGGAGTTATATTCGATTAAGGATAGATAGATGACTGTTTAGGTTCATTTAATTTGATTATTATTGAGGTTTAATGCCCAAACGGCAATGGATTTAAGGTGCTACGATTATACACTCGATTGGGTGGTATCCGATGTTTAATCCTCAATTATTAGATGCATTAAGGTTCGAATCACGCACACGAAACGATTTGAAACGGTTTTGAGCTTCGAATCCGAGGGGTTTTGGTGCTTTGAAGCTCGCCAGCACCACGCCGGGCTTGGCCGGCCGGCGGCCGGAAATGCAAGGAGAGAGAAAGTGGGTGGGGGGTTGGGTTTTGGTAATTTACACCTTTGGTCCCTGTGGTTTGCACTTTAATATTTCATGTAAAAACTTCCATTTTTAATTTTTCTAAATGACAAATTAGCCCCCTTAAACTTAACTACACCTCATGTTTTACATAATTTAACTTGTTTACTTTTATAACTTATTATTATTATTATTATTATTATTATTATTGCTATTACTCATTGTTATTATTATTGTTTTTATTATTATAATTTAGTATTATTATTAGTATTATTAGAAGTAATATTATCATTATCTATTATTATATAAACTATCAACTTTCTAACAAATAAATGAACATAAGCAACCCATAAGTTTCATATATGGCAACAATGGTCCTTAAAAGAATAACAATACTAACTTTTAATTAACGAAAAAAATTTAAGATGTTACATCCATAACACACAAAGCCTAGCACAAGCATCGGGGCAAGCGACAAAGATCCCAATTGTATACTACCCCCAAACGATCATAAATGACTTCCATAACGCACATAGCCTGGCACCAGCACCACGGTGAGTATTCACTATCATCCATGTACTATACAACTGGTCAGTCACAAAGACTAGACCCCTGTGTGTATCCTTATGGGTTAGCTAAACCACACTGTTAAGCTTATGACATTTTAGAGTCGTGCAACTCTGTATATTTGGTTGCAAGACTTTCTTTACGTTCACTTTCTCTTTTTATTAATGCATGCATTCTATAATTATGTTCCTCTTTTCATTATCTTCCAATTTACATTACATAATACTTTATCATTTCTTACACAACTATATCACATAAAGCCACAGAAATAAACATACATAACCAGGAACATAAACGTAAACATACAAAACATCACCATACAAGGCACCATCATACATGATATATCAATCCTCATACATACCATAACATACCCTATACATCATCTAAAGTCAATTTACTTCACCCCCGGGAACATCCCAAGTCAAACCCTAAATTTCACGTTTTCCCCAAAAATTCAGAAAAATAATCTAAGTCTTAGGCGCATGGGCACTATGCAGGCACATGCCCTTTCAGGTTCATGGGGAACTTTCAGGCGCATGGGCACTATTAGGGCGCATGGGCAACACTTAGCCAATTCTAGGCGCATGGGCACTATGCAGGCGCATGAGTGCCTAGCCGCATGGGAATCCTAGGTGCATGGACACTTAGTCAATTTTGACTGGGGTTGAGTAAGATTGATATTCTTACTGAGAATTGAATATGATAATCAAGTCAATGATTGAGTGGCGGAAACAAACAATCAAAGAACATTCAATGCAATATAATACTCATAAATGCTTTTGTAATTGTATATATCAAAGTTGATTTACAGAGAATAATTACAACAAAAATTCTCTATCTATCAGTCGTCACATCAGTACGAGGTTAACTCTTCTATTTATAGGCAAACAAGATGCCTTTACAAAATAACTAAACTACCCCTGAACTATTACATCAGAAACTAGTCTAAGTCTTGATCCGCATCTCTGCTTGTTCATCCGCATTGACAAATGCGGATGAGATAATCTTGATCAACATTTCTTCACTTGAACATCCGCATTAGTATGTTGGTCATCCGCATTGGTTAATGCGGATGAACAAATACTTATGTGCATTTGGTCGGTCGTCCGCATTTGTCAATGCGGATGAACAAAGTCTTGTCCGCATCTTCTTTTATTCTTCCGCATTAGTCAATGTGGAAGAGTAACTTGTTCTTCAGCATTATTATTGTCTTCCGCATTAGTCAATGCGGATGAGTAATACACTTGTCCGCATCAATGTTATGTCTTCCGCATTAACTAATACGGAAGATAACACTTGTTCTTTTCCTTGTAGATTTTCATCCGCATTTCTTCTTGGACTTGTGGGATTCTAGCTGAGCAATCATCAATTCACCCATTAAGTTGGCATGTATGATCCTTTCAGGGTGCAAAAGTACTCCCCCTAAGGATTATACAGCCTAGTTTTCCTCAATGTTTAGGAGGTGATTGATGTTGTGATGATTCAGCTGGGTCTTTTGATGATACAAAAGGTGCTACTTGTCTTGGATCCAGAATTGCTTTGATCATGTTGACAAAATCTTGAGCCTCTGACATTTTGTCCTTGCTAAGTACATGAATTTTCATTCTGCTCATATCATGGATTGCTTCAAGTGGTAGCTTCTTCAAAGAAATTTTTTTGGGTCATGTGGTTAACGAAGACGGGATTCATGTAGATCCCGGCAAGATTGAAGCGGTGAAGAAATGGGATGCACCCCAGACACCATC
>BJCM01098477.1:0-17304 GCA_018326385.1 Flaveria bidentis
ATCATACACTTATAAACGTTTGAGATTTGTAAAGCACTTGCAATTCATCTTTATATTTTGTCATGATTATTTGTGTGTTGTAAGTGATTATATGAGATACATAGTTTGTTTACAATCATTAACTATTGCTAGCCTGGTGTCGTCTTAGATATTTAGGCCTGACAAGCCTATTTGATGCTAAAGCCGAGGTATTGCCGGCTCCTGATGACGTATGCTTGTTCATTATGAAAACCAAATACACTTAGCCAATCTTATATACTTGTAATCAAGTCGAGGTTTGGTTGTAACGATATGTGTTCTATAACCTTACCAACTTATAACCTATGATATGAATTGCTACTTGTAACCTTATCATATTATGTATGAAAACCTTGGAAACTCACCAACTACTTTTAGTTGACATTTTATTTTTATCATGTTCAGGTAATCCTCAAGTTTAAAGTGAACTTTTGAAGCTTGTAATAATCTAGGACTTGGACCGAGTTAATAAAATAAAAAGATTATGTATTGTTATGTTATGTTTGAACTTATTTCATGTTTGAAACTTATGTTTGTAATGCCTTTCGAAATTTATAATTTTAATATTTACATTTAAATATAGCGTTATGTGGCTGTGAACAATCTTAACCCTCACATCTCGACGATTCCGCCGTCAAGGTTGGGGTGTGACAGTGGTGGTCATGATAGCCGGTAGGTGGTGGTGGACTGTGAGTGGTGGGGTGGACGTTGGTAGAGGTGGACGGTGGGTATTTTTCTTCATTTAACAAAACAAGAGTTTGTAAAACAATATAGTTGCTCTAGTCCTTGAACCGACCCTGTGTGGCTCCATTTTGAGTATTGACTCAATGACTTGTCATTTAGCCCACGTTTCCGACATATACTTGCAACCAAGACTTTATCTTTTATTGACGTATGAAAGTCATTTTAGTTAATTGAATGAATTGGATGTGTAATTTTATCATACTTTTATTTAATCTCCTAACTCAAAACAATTATTATTGTGAAGTGAATGAATTTAGTTAATGTCTATGACAATAATTACTATGGAACAAGAATGTTGAGTGTTTACCTCCACTTGCAACCAAGATTTAGGACATATTTGGGATTGCTTACTTTGGTTGAAAAGTAATTAAAAAAACAACTTATTAATTTATGACTTTTTAAAAGAAGCTTTAAAAAATATTTGGATTAGCAAACTAAAACGTTGTAAAATGACAAAAAAATACTTTAAAAATTATGAAAGTTAATAGGAGGTAGTAAAAAAGTATAATAGAAAATTAGACCAAAAGTAGTTTTCAAAAAATAAATAAGTAATCACTTCCTTACTATTCAAAACCTCTTTTTTACCCTATATGAAAAGTCAGTTAAAAAAATACTTTTGAGATTGCCAAACAATTTTTTTAACTTAAAATAAAAAATTAGGTTAAATAAGCAATCCCAAAGCCCTTATAGTCCGAAGGAACTCAACAACTCAGTGATTGCATAATATGCTACTTAGCATACATTTTGTTGATCTATGTAATGGAACTAGTGATGTGAAAATATTCAATTTAAATCATTTTATAATATGAGCTTTGCAAACAGAGCAGTTGGATTGTTTGTATGTTTCAAATTTCATCATGTTCGTAAATACAAAGCCAAAGGTAGATTGTGTAGACACTTGAGGACCATGAAAAACTAAATCGCCAAATTATTGACTCATTTATGCAACAACTTGATCAAGAGACAATGATGTGTATGTATTAATGGGTGATAATAGCCTCAAATAGTGACCAACTTGATGTTTAATGTATCAAATTAGCAGAACTAAACAGAAGTTTGAGAATATATTTTCACATAATTTCAATCATACAATAGGATGCTAATACTTTACTCTTCATTATACTAAAATCATTGACTAATTAAGCAAGTATAAACTTTGCACTTCATAGTATTTAGAACATGATTCACAGGTAACTGGAATTAAAAACTTCAAATCTTAACATGCTTCAAACATCTGGAGACCAAATTTTGTCTAGCACTCACTCAAACATTTTATCAAACGTCATTTTCATACATTCAATACATTGAACAAACATTAAAATGTGGACAGTTTCTATAAACATAAATGCATTTACTAAGTAATGTGTGTTTTAAATTATATGTTTTTTTGCACGCGTATGTTCCAACTTTGCATTTGTTTTGGTTAAAATATTTGCAGCTTGCTCTTAAGGGCCTAAATATGACAACTCAATTTCTCTGTTCAACATCTTTTCACGTATATAATGATAGTGGACTTTTACATGTTTTGTTTGATAATGGAAAGTCGGATTCTCAACTAACTGAATTGCTTATTTGGTATGTCATATAAGCTTTATTTTGTATTCTACTTTCTGATTTAATTCTTTCATTAGCCTTACCAACCACTCAAATTCTTGAGCTTCATTTCATTGGCATAAGCTGTATGCTCTGCGTCGGTAGTCGATCGTTACACCGTAGGCTACCTTTCATTGCTTCAAGTGACACCGTAGGCTACCTTTCATTGCTTCAAGACACAACGTTAGAACCTCAGTTGTTGACCGTCTAGTGCTAGGATCGCTTGCAGTCTCTATTACAATACCCAAACATCTTCACAATTTTCTACCTGTTGTGCTCAACTTTAAATCCGATTGTGTCGTTAATGTATTTAAGCACATGTCAAGTTACAAACACATGAGACTTTCAAGGATATACCGACTTAAATCTCCCAAAATGGAGATGTTTGGTGGAGTCAATGTTAAATGAATAAGATTTTCAATCATTTGTCTGTCTTCGGTTTGAGTTTCTGGTCAATGTTTTCAGAACCGGATCGAACGTCGAATCGGACATTGAACCTGTCGGACTGGATTTAAAAACTAAACAACTTTATAATTAATTCAAAAGTAGTATACATATATATATATATATATATGTATATATAAGAATAGAATGATAATATAACTACTTAAAACAAAAACTAGTTAGAAATCATAAAAAAAGAACAATGATTAAATGAAAGATAAATTAAATGTTGAAAATATAGATGGAAGTAAATGTCATATCATGTCAGCAAAAGTAGTTTTTTAACTACCAAAATCACTTTTTACTTTTTCAATTTTCTATCTTTTAAATTTCCTGGGATTTTTAAAAGTGATTTTCCTACATTTTAGTCAATATCTCTTCTAGATCTGTAAAGACGAGGGTTAACATTTAAAAGAAATCTCTTGTAGATCTGTAAACGATTTAAACGTAGTTTTGAAGAAAATGAGAGGGAGTTGACGATTCCAACGAAGAAGAGGCTTAACATTTGAAAGAAATCAACTCATATCATATCCAACCGGTCGACCGGCTTTCCAATTCAACCGACGCCTCGCTTCCAACCGGTCGGTTTTGTGAGTACCAAACAAATAAAATAAAATAAAATAAAATAAAATAAAATAAAATAAAATAAATTAAAATAAAATAAAATAAAATAAAATAAAATAAAATAAAATAAAATAAAATAAAATAAAATAAAATAAAATAAAATAAAATAAAATAAAATCAAGGTAATTCGGATAGCTCACATCACTGAATTGAATCCCGGCCGGACTAGCTGGTCCGACCCGAGTGTGAAAACATTGTATCCAGTTCCTTCCTGCATCTGAATGTATATGTAGTGGTATTTAATTAATCACATATGCTGCTGATTTATCAACTCTCGACATACTATTTCAATTTTGTAGAAATACTGCAGAAGACTCTTCCCATACAAATACTTTCTGTTAAGCGACCTTTGACTTACTTCCTACCTTTGATCCAAGGTAGCCGAAGGTCATTCCGGGAGGAAGACATCAACTCGCTTTCAAGTTATCAGCCAACATTAATATACTTTCCCACAAGTACTTGCAACCTTGTGTCACTCTTCAAGTAAACAGACGTGCAAATGCATCCCATGCTGATTTCGGGTGCTCAATACCTTACAGATGTTCAAGCAGATCTTCCTCAATGGTGGTTTTCAGAATGAACATGGTTTTTCCAGCCTTCACTGCCCACTTATGTATTGCTCCATTAATGTCGTATCTTGGTAGCTTAGTGTCGGTTCCTCCACCAACATCCCACAAGTCTTGGCCTACAAGATACGACTTCATACACGTGGACCAAATGTTGTAGATGTTATTTAGTTGTTCTTTAATTCAAACTGCAACCCTTTTTGTGATTGGTAAACCAACAGCAGAATGTGACAGCCTCTTCAATCCAAAAAAACCACCCCTAACCGATCAATAGCTTAAGAACACAACAGAACTATCTTGATCACAATGATCGACTCTGCTTTTTGTTTATAAGATCAAATAGGAGAACAAAAATCCAAATCTAAAAAACAACCCTACTACCTTGCAACTAGAAACTTAGATGAACATAAACAATTAATTAAAAAAGACTAACTTAATTAATTAAACTACTATTTAATTATTAATTTATTGACACCTTTAGTCCCTTGACTTGTGATCTCCTCTAATCACCCCTTGAGATCGCCTTCACCACCTGGCCGACTTACAGCTAACCGGGACAGGTATTGACAATTTCACATTGAATTGTCACAAGCATGCGAGAGAGATGTATGAACAAAATCAAGAAGCTATTGTGCATCTTCTCCCTCCCCTTTATTATCTGCACGTTTAGTGAAGAAATTCAGGCTTTATTTGTTAATACACTTATTATAATTTTTGTTGTGTGTTAAGAAATAATCATGTGATACATGGAACAGTGATGATCTATATATATATATCAACAAATCAAAGATTTCCCAATCCTATCATAAAGTCACTATGTCATCCGTAAATGGAGGTGTGATCTCATGAACCTAAGCATCGATCCTTAATGACAGTGTTGTAATAAACGAGCTCAATTAATTTGTTGATTTGGACAACATTCGAAGTAAAGGCTGCAACTCATTTGGTGATGAGGAGCAAATGTATCCATTTACTTATGAATGGGTCGATCTTGGTTATGCATTCTCTAAAGTCTACCATAATCATCGATATTCTATACCTATAAAAATGGAAGAATAAAGCAGGACTGAAAGTGCAGAGTGTCAGAGTTTATACCTATAATCATCAGGCATTGAAAAGTTTCCGGAAAGGTCCATCCTTTCGGTCTTTTGCTGCTTCTGTCAGAGCGAGAAACCTTTTGAATCCAGTTGTGGCCGCACCTCTACCAAGTGCTGCTGCTCTGGTAAGCACATCCTCTCTGGAGGCCATAACTGCAGCTGATGGTGTACTGGCCATGGGAGGAGGCACTGGAGTCACCGCCACCTGGACTGCTTGTGTGGCAATCGCTGATTCCGGAATCCCGGATCCACGTTTGTTAAAATCATCCAATATGGTTTGTTGGTCTGCTTTTTTCAGCCCCTGTGGAATACAATGAGTGTGAATGGAAGATATTTTGATGCTGCAGTTGACATGGAATATTCTAAATGGCAAGAATGGAAATCTAAACATATAGCATGAGTGCATGAGCCAGTTCTCCCATTTTCCTCCATTCACATCTCCATTAAGAAATGAAACTAGAGAATAACAAAAAAATGACTCAAATGAATGTCAAAGTTTCTATAAACAAAGTGATATGAACTTGAAATAGTTGGCTTGATTACTAGATAAACTAAAGGATTACAGATAGTGTACCCAATTTGAGAAGGGTATGATCTCCAATAATAAGGTAATAACCTAATCAAAGCAATAAAACAAGACTAAAGAAATACAGGGAAATACTACTACTTAAGCAATAAACATTGGAGGGAACGGTTAGAGAATGTTCCAGCCCACTTCCTGAATTCATGGATCACCCCACCCCACTTTCAGTTTGTTCAAATAAATTCCCACCTTCCATTTTCCCTCCACTTGGTTTCCCTCCGTCCAACAGCTGGGTCTGCCCTTACCCGGTTTGACCCATCACTGGATACGTATCACAAAGTGTGCGGGAACAAGCTACAGATTTGAATTTGATGGACTGAAATAGAGCAGGTAAAATGGGCAGGCCGGATGTCAAGAGAAGACAAAAATATATTTGTAATGGATGCGTCTAGTTGGCCTGACCCACAAACACTTTTCCGTATTTTCTTTTCTTAAATGGTAAAATATTTAATATTTTAAGTACGCTTAAGGAAACTACTTACACCAATAGAATACTTTCAAAATAGCATGATTTAGGAGGTTTTAGGCATACTGAATACATTTGGGAGACTTTCGGCCACTACGACCTGCCCAACCTGTTTATATTTCAACCAAAATGTAAAAATGTACCCATTTGGTCCATTGCTGACAAATAATAACCCAAACCGACATGTTAACCTAAACCGACATGTTTACCCAAAAACGGGGCTAAATCGCAACCTCTAGGCTAAAGTTATCACCAGGTTCACTACGAGAAGAAGTTAGTGATAATTTTGTATAATCTTGAGCTCTAGGATACATCTTATACCCACTTAATCCCCTTTGACATCTCTGTTTTGTTGGTTCCATTTTCTTTTGTAGTCATGGAAATAGCCATAATATGACATACTGGAGCATGAAATAAAATGACCATAACGAATGTAGATTCGTTTTGCCCGTTTGCATGCTTTAGCATCTCAATTTTGTGGTCCCATTTCCATTTCAAATCATGAAAATGAAATCCACGATGAGAAATGGAGTGAAGCTGAGCAAATGAATTATATAGATACTCGTATCTATGGTTGTACAGAAATAAATGATTAAATGCTAAGATGAAGAGTAGTTGGTGATAATCGACTACAACCTTGAGCTCTAAAATTCGTTGAAATTCTGAAGGTGTTCCCTCAGGTAGAAGTGCTCCATATGTATCTGCAACAGAATCAATAGGGGACAGTATAACCTGTATAGAACAGAGCGTATACATATGTGAAGGCCATCAAAAAATAAGTGAAGCGTAATTTTCTCAAGGGAGATATGACTTGGTTAAATTACTCACCTTCAAGAGTGCTTCGGCTTTGCTCATTTCACGGCTTACAAATTTTGCATAGCCAGCAGCTCCTGATGTCTGTTCAGGAAAATGAAAATAAAGATCAGTACTTATGAAAATCAATTACTGCTACCAGTTCTAGTAAACGAACAAAAATCACTAAACCAACCACTCTTTTATTCAATAGCATTTTCCTCAGAAAATCCATGCTGAATAGGATTTAATGACCGACCATAACACTCCCAAAAAAACCTTTGCATATGAATATTGTTCCACATTTGGATCCTTCTAATTGTGATTGAACTCATTACTTCAATATGTAAGTGAAAGTGAGAAACGAACTCTAATGCTCCATATCAGGTTGAACCATAACCCAGATTGCACAATGTCCTCAGGTGTAATAACATCTTGTTATCATATTGCAATGAACTTTATATACAAAATCATGTGTGCACATGTGAAACAAGAAGCCAAAAAAGCTATTGTACCTGTCTCCCAAGGGATGGAATGTCTAAAAGTATTGTCTTTACTGCCTGAGTATCTAACAACATCTGCACAAGAACCATAATTAATTTCATACAGCAATTGAAGCAATAATCTGTAGGATGCTAATGGGAAGGTAAAACAAAACAAAATTAAAATGATTGATACTTGTTGAGCTCCAGTTTCTGAAATCTGCTTGCATTTAAAGATATTGAGGTAGAAACGTGGACCTAGAGACGATGCAAGCTGCACCAAACAATCATTTCGATGGTTGATAAGAATGCTAAATCTAAAATGAACACAATAACAATTAAAACAAAAATAAAAAATATTTTTGTCCATCAGCGACTTCCGGTAACAGCCTGAAAAATGTGCATGTCCAGGGATCGTAGGCTAAGGGAGGAGGGTCATCTTGTCAAAATACTTGGCAACCCAAGCCTATAGTGAGTTGAGCCAAGCAGGCTCTTCTGACAATAAGCTTGATACATACCGCTCGGCTTGGTAGCTCAGCAAGACTTAATGTATCTAGCCTGCTAACCCTATTAGGGCCTACAGAGCCACTTGATGTCATCAAATCTTAGCCTGTTGAGCCGTTCTAACTGTAATCAGTTTAAAGATTTCAGTTTAACTTTTAATACAAGCATAAAAGCTAACATGAACCAAACCCATTGGGAGACAATGCTCAAGCTTTTGGCAAACAGGGTGTTTTCTAAGCTCGACAAGCCATAAGTTAAACCTAAGAAGACCAAGTTCTTCATTAGCCTACCAAGATTGAGCTCAGCTCAAATGCACCATAAAATAATGGTAAACACAATTTGGATGTAAACACAAGGACTTTTCTTTAATTCGCATTTGAGTCCCAGATTTTTTTTCAGTGATTTAATCCTTTTATTTATAAAACTTTGCAATAAATTCTCTTCACTTTGTAAATAACATAAACTTTTCAAATTTCAACAAAAAGATCCTGTTTTTGCATGATTAAATCCTTAAACTTTGACTTCTCCTTTAAGTTTAAAAAGTCGAGGATTTAAACATGCAAAAATAAAGTCCAGAAATTTATGTGTGAATTTACCCTAAAAAGAAACACAACTGTCTGCACCTAAAAAGTATAAAATGCCATCAACGAAATAAATAATTTACACAACAAGTATAGACTATTCACCTTGTCTAAGAAAAACTGGAAGTAAACTGGAGAAAGAAGGCTTCCAAGTGTGGGGACGCTACCAGTGAGGATTATGTTTATGTTATTGACATACCTGCAACAGTGAATATATATATTATCATTTCAGGAAATGCCATTTGACACTATAGCGGAGGTCCTATATATGATATATCCAACTTGCGTCTTACTCTGATTGGTCACCCACACTTTCAAGCGTACTCCAGGGGACACGTGTCATTGCAGCCATTTCAACATCTGCTTTGCTTTCCACACCATGGACTATAGTTACTAATGCTTTTGTTATAACTGCTGAAAATTCATCCTGCATAAATAAAAGATATATTTTGAGAAGGAGATGTACTCTAAATTGTACATATCTTATGTTTCAATAATCCTGTGATTTTGCTGTTTTCATTGATGAAACAGTCGAATAAGACATTAAATAGCTTCATATTTGATTTGCATGGCTAAAATTCCATAGATTGCAAAAGGAGCGAGAAATTAACAAGCATTCAAAGAAGATAATCTAAGAAATCAGCATTTGTTGCATCACGCGCTTATTACTCTTCAGAATGTAATCACGAGTCTCATTAAGGCACAAGCTTATGCATTCTCCAGAGTAGAGGGAGTTGATTCTTTGCAAGTATTTATCTCAATATTGAATTTGTCTTCTTCTTAGTTAATGTGTTTAAACACACAATGTATTAGACTTTTACATCCTTACCTGTATTCGACAATCCCATCACTTGCAAGGATGGTATACTGATACCCAATCAGATCACACTTGCCTACTCATGCCTTAGAGTTTTTATTGGAAATTGGTTCAAAGTTGATCCCTTCTCATTTATCATCATGTATATATAGATACAATGGAATCATATTAATTACACTTTACATCCTCTAACTACTGAATAATATAATACTAATACTCTAATATACCCCCTCAGTCTAAGGAGGAGGATCTCGAATGCTTAGACTGGACCGAAAATCATTGAAGAGAACCCTTGGCAAGCCTTTTGTGAAGATGTCTGCAAGTTGATACCGAGAGGGAACATGTAACACACGAATTTTACCTCGTTGAACCTGATCACGAACAAAGTGAATGTCAATCTCAATGTGCTTGGTTCGTTGATGCTGGACTGGATTACCGGACATGTAAATTGCACTTACGTTGTCATAGTAAACAAGAGACGTTTTTGTTGGCGGCCATCCTAGTTCGAGTAGCAAATTTCGAATCCAACATATTTCTGCCACAACATTAGCTACCCCGCGGTACTCAGCTTCGGCACTGGAGCGAGAAATGGTGGTTTGTCTTTTAGAAGACCACGATAGAAGATTGTCGCCCAAGGATACACAATAACCTGATGTTGACCGACGCGTGTCGGGGCAACCAGCCCAGTCTGCGTCAGTGTATGCGACCAGAGTGGAAATTGCACCACGTTTTGAACCCCCATGTTAACCGTTCCCTTAATGTAACGAAGAATCCTTTTTAGTGCATTGAAATGAGGGACCCGAGGGGCATGCATATGCATACAAACCTGTTGGACTGCATATGATATATCAGGACGTGTGAAGGTTAAATACTGAAGAGCCCCAGCAAGACTCCGATAAGCTGTGGGATCATCAACCAAGTCGCCATCCGTGGCACTTAACTTCCCAACAGTGTTAAGAGGGGTGGTAACAGGGTTGCAGTTGGACATGTTGGCCCGGGATAAGATGTCCAAAGCATACTGCTGTTGTGATAAAAAGAGACCTTGGGTATTACGACTGACAGAGATACTCAAAAAATAGCTCAGTGTGCCGAGGTCTTTCATGGCAAACTTAGAAAATAATCGGTTTATCAAGGTTTGCTTGAGCGTTGCCGAAGATGTGGTCAGAATTACGTCATCCACATATAGAAGTAAATATGCCGTGTCTCTGCCATGTTTGTAGATGAACAATGAATGATCACAAGTGCTGTGACGAAACCCCATGGTGGTAACATAATCAGTGAACCGTTGATACCAAGCCCTAGGTGCTTGCTTTAAACCATATAGAGACTTCTTTAATCGACAGACATGGTCGGGATAATGTGGGTGCCGAAACCCAGCTGGTTGGTGCATATAAACTGTCTCAGAAAGATGTCCATGAAGGAACGCATTAGTAACATCCAGCTGATTAATATCCCACTGATGAAATAAAGCAAGACTGAGCACCGCTCGGATAGTAGCCGGTTTGACAACCGCTCGGAGGGTGAAGTTGGGCCGAGGGAGGTGGGGTTGGGTGTTGGTGAGTGTTTGGCTTGGTGCGACTGGTGTCATATTGGAGGTTTGGCATTTGTAATTTAGGATTTAAATGAGAGGTGGGGTTGGGTGTTGGTAATGGTTTAGGTGAGTTAAACTGTGACCAAAAGGAAGGGTGAATATCCGACGGGTCATTAGGGGTGGTTAGGAAATGGTAGTCGCTTGGCACTTGATTTGGTGTTGAAAATGGAAATATGGTCTCGTCAAAGACTACATGACGCGCAATAATGACAGTTTTAGTGGAGAGGTCATAGCACTTGTACCCCCTATGATTGGAGGGGTAACCGAGGAAAACACACGGAGTGGATCGTGAATCGAGTTTGTTGACGGTGGTGGAAGGAAAGAGGGGATAACAAAGACATCCAAAAATACGAAGGTCATCATAGGATGGGGTTTTGTTATAAAGTAATGAGGTGGGAGATTTGTTATATTTAATTTTAGAAGGAAGAATGTTTTGTAAATAAGTTGCCATTTGTAGTGCATGGTGCCAAAAGTTAGATGGTAATGAGGCTTGTTTAAGCAATGTTCGAATCATGTTATTAATAGTACGGATTTTACGTTCCGCTTTTCCATTTTGAGGGTAAGTGTAAGGGCATGAAAAACGAAACACCATACCATTGTTGGAGCAAAAAGTATGAAAAGCTTTGTTGTTGTATTCCTTACCATTATCACACTGGAAGGTTTTTATGTTACGCTCGAATTGAGTGTGAATAAGATTATAAAAATTTTGAAAAATGGTGAACACACTGGATTTGTTAGTTAACGGATAAGTCCACAAAAAATTGGTGATGTCATCAAGAAATAGAATGTAATAACGGTGACCTCCCAAGCTTTGAACCGGGGAGGTCCATAGATCACTATGTATAATATCAAAAGGCATAAATGTAATTGAGCGAGAATCATAAAACGGAAGTTTAACATGTTTCCCAAAAACACAAGACTGACACAAACATTTAATAGGAGAATTCTTGACGGAAATTAAATTGTCTTTATGCAGAACGTGTAAGGAGTCGGGGCCTGGGTGACCCAGACGCCAATCCAAACGTCTTGAGAAATGGCAGCAAATGTGGAAGGAGATGTGACTCTGGATAAAGCAGGTAAGGAAAGCGGGTAGAGATCCCCGGTGCTATCACATCGGAGGATAGGAGTCCGCGTCCGGTAGTCCAGAAAACCAAATTTGTCAAATTCAATAGCAATATCATTGTCAGTGCATAAACGACGTACAGATAGCAGGTTTTTAATAAGGTTAGGGGCTATTAGGACATTGTTTAGGTATAAGGGTGGGTAGGGTGCCTTAAGAATGGTTTGCCCCGTTCCAGTTATAGGTATTTTGTAACCGTTACCCACCACGATGTAGTTTTGTATGCCATTATTATTACAAGACGAGAGAGTGCCTGACGTGTGAGACATGTGATTTGTGGCACCGGTGTCGAGATACCATGTCGGGTTGGGATTCAACGTCATGGTGTGCATGGCTTGTTCAATGTTTGTTGGAGTGTAGTAATGTTCTGCCATAGCAACTGATGGAGGAGGACCACGAGGAACCATTATTGGTGTACGTTGCATACGTGCCGAGTATGGATTTGTAGGATACGGGCAAGGTGGAATGGCCCAACCTTGAGGCTGCCATCCATGCGGCTGCCATCCCCATTGATTGTTCCATTGCTGGTAACCTCCACGTCCACGAGAGCGACCCCGGCCACGACCACGAGCTCCGCGTCCTCGACCCCTGCTGTGATAAGTCTACCTTTGAGAACCACGACCCCCCGATGTGTCCGATGATGCAATCCATGGCTGTTTTGGGGTCGTGGGCTGCTGTGTTGGCGGTTGTTGCAGATTTGCAGCAGTGTTTGCTGCAATTAAGAGGGCTATAGAAGATGATTGATTAGCCTTGCGTGTCTCTTCCATAATTAGCTTAGACCTGGCCTCATAGAATGAAGGTAACGGTTGCATCTGTTGAATAAACATAGCTATAGAGTCATAGTTTTCAGTGAGACCTGAGATAACCTGAAGAACAAGCTGTTTTTCTGTAACCGGTGCATCCACGTTAGCCAACTGATCGGAAATCAACTTGGCTTGACAGTAGGCAGACATGGAGGGGAATGATTCCAGTTTGGTATTGGTAAATTTGTTGTGAAGGTAAAGGGCACGTGTGTTCTTGTTGTCCTGGAATATGTCTGCTAGATTTTGCCATGCACCTGGTGCTGTTGCATCGGTATGAAGAATCATTTGAAACAGGTCTTTAGAAATAGTTCCATAGATCCAATTCAGAACTATTGCATCCAATCGTTTCCATAGTGCATCTTTTGGTTTTGAAGAGGAGGAAGACTCTTCTTCTGCTGGTAGGATGTGATCAATGACATCAAACGCTCTACAGGTATTCTTGAAAACTTCTACCCATGAGAGATACATACCGTTCTCCATGTCAAGGGTAACATTGATATGGTTACGAATGTTGGTGACAGTGGTGGCGGAATGAAGGTGGTCGGGGTGGGTATCGGATTTGGGTTGTTGAGGCTCGCCATCGTTGGCCATGGCGATGGCCGAAGAAAATTAGGGTTATGGTGGGGAAGGTGGCGGGTAGGGTTAGGGTTTAGGTGATCAGAAGAGCTATGATACCATATTGGAAATTGGTTCAAAGTTTGTTACGAACACAATTGGTAATCAAGAACAATCAAGAGCTAAAGATAAAAAAGAAGAAGAAAACACAGAGAAGGAGATTACTCTCAAAATCAATAGCTGAGTATTCTATTCATGATCTGTGTATATGTACACTAGAACAATTCACTTACAACCCTTATACTAATCAACTATTACATTTAACCCCTTCTATTTATTTCACACGTAACAATACTCCCCCCTTTAAAGATTCTTGACCCCAAGAATCAAATAAAATCTCACATAGACTCTAAGTACAGGACATCCATTACAAATTTCTGACCTTAAAACCGATTCACCTCAGTTCACAATGAAATTCATACTCCATCATCAACTTCCATCAAATGCAACTTGTAGAAACCAGAATGCTTAGTCACCACTAGTACCATTAGGCTTGCAGAAGCAAGATCAAGTTCATGAGCCAAAAAATACTGCAAATGAAATCCACCTGTTTTTTTGAGCTGAACATAAACCATATCCTTGTTACCAAAGGACAGATCATTACTTCTATAGGCTAGAATATTGTAACCAGCTTCAAGCAAGGAGTAAACTTTAGAACCAAAGTCCACCTCATCCACTTAAAGTCAAGTTTTGGTCCTAATGCCAAGGACAAAAAAGCCTCTAAAGCAAGACTTTTGTTCTTCTTTGCAGCATCAAAAAATAAACCCACCCGAACTACCCATTTGTTAATTTTCAATTGATTTTCTGGTTATGCAAAACCATTTTTGCAATGTAAAAGTGATGATGCTGGAACAATTAATCCAACATCTAAAACCCTGTTTCTGTCTACTTGTTCAATAAGAATTTAAAATCAATAGTCTCATCACCAACACCCCACTTCTTAAGAGCTTAATACACCAAATCCATACTTGTATTAGTGGAGTATATTTTCAAGTAATGATTATTGAACCACCACTTTTTAACCAAAATCTCACAATCATGAGCCATGTAAACAATGAAAATAGCCAATGCTTTTCGCCAGTAACATATGCAGTAAGCAATACCAGAGCTAATACCAGAAACAATACAGTGACAACAGGTTGATTGTTGAGTAAAAACCTGGACAGAAGGCTGCAAAACAGATTTGTAAACCACCCTCTTAACCAACCTGCAAATGCATGTGTAGGGCAGCAAGTTCTTCGCCTTAAAAGCCCATAAAACACAGCTAAAACAATAGGTTATTGTTGCAGCATGGTAGCCATAAATTTCACCCAAATGACACTCTCTAACAGGTTTACAAGTAAGAGGGAATGTACCATGTATCCTCTGCACAACTAGGAAATGTAAGCTGTAAGTCTCATATTGTTGCTGATTGACCCAATTAAGCACTGATAAATTAATAATCCTAGTCATATGATAGCAGCCCTTCATGATCATGATGAAAATCAACAGTTTAACTTCCCATTTATGCCACATGTATACCCTTGATTCCATTTCTAAACAACCCTCATTCCTAATCTTAATGAGAAATAGTTGTTTGGATTTCCATCGATGCCATACATACACCCCTATCTTTTGTGTAATAACTACCCAACCCGTATCTATCCACCTTAACTTCTTTTTCCGTAACTGGAATTTTTTTGTTGAGCTAAATATACCGACATACTCATCCAATTTGACATGATGATCTAGCAAAAGAAACACATATACCCTTCCACTAAGAATTTTTGACTGAATTTTCACATTTTCTTGAACTGCATGCCTTACATCTAGTAGAAGCACAAGAACTGATGTCTTGTTACTTATATCCACATCAACCCTTTCAATCTTTACATTCTTATTGTGTTTTAAAGTATCTTTTTCATATGCATGTTTACAAAATTCACTATGGACCTGATTGCCTTTAACATAACTACCATTTTCTAGAATCTTAGTATCCCTATCCTGACATAAAGAACCCATTTCATGTTGGTCATTTTCCTTTGAGTCTTTCCCTAAATCATCACCCATATCTTCACTTGATTCACCATTATCATTCTTAAACATTACATCAAACACCTTATAGGGCTCATATAGAGAAGAATTTGGATCATAAGGAGAAAATGAATCTTTCAACTCATTTGCAGCCAATTTCAAAGCCAAGGAAATGGCGTCTTTCAATGTATGAAAACTATATTGATGCCATGTTATGAAAACATCTCTAATTTTTGGTTCAAGACCATACATAAAGAGGTATATGGCATAATATTCACTAAGTTCTTCAAAACATTTAACCTGATTGAACAGAATTTGAAATGCATTGCAATAGTCGTGAACAGTACCTTCTTGGCTTATTGACATAAGCTTTTCCATTGCTAATTCCATTATAGTCGCTGAATTGAATATGATTTTGTGGTCGCCCGATCTTAATCAGTTGTTACTGCTAACTCAACTAGATCGCTATCTTGATTTGTTACCAATCTCAGAAATGTTGTAGTTGCCTGGTGTTCTTGATCGTTGTTTTAGATTGTTGCTGCAGAAATCAAAACCCTAATTCTTGAATCGTTATCGTTGTTGCTGCCCTCACCCACGTTCAAAGGAAAGAATGCTTAGATACCATTGTTACGAACACAATTGGTAATCAAGAGCTAAAGATAAAGAAGAAGAAGAAGAAAACACAGAGAAGAAGATTACTAATCAACCCTCATACTAATCAACTATTACATTTAACCCCCTCTATTTATTTCACACGTAACACATTCTCTCTCATCTCTCTTTCTAATGGGAAAAATTCATCACTTGGAGGTAACGGTGTTATTTTGGTTGTGTAATTCGGTTTTGGGTTCCTCAATTTTTTAAACATTGGAATGAACCCAAAGATCGAATCAAATAAGGATTATTATATAATTGGTATTTAGGTTTTCAGATATCGTCTTCATGGCTTGATCTTAGTACCTCATTTTGAAGCTTTACACACCAAAGGCATTAAATTGTGTAACATGGTTCGAAAATCATAAATTAAGTATTGACCCATTGTTGTTATCCTACTAACAATGGCATTGCTTATATAGTTGAACCAAACATCATAAAATGTTAGCTATTTAAAAAAACATATTCAGGTTCTTCAGGTCTATGTGAATTCGACAAACACACACTCAACAATCAACTTAAGTAATAAATTCGGGTCCAGGTACGATTTGTAATCGGGTTTGGGTTTGTCGAAAATATAGTTAGGTTAAGTATTTGGGTTACACTAAAAACGACACCCCTACTTGAACAATTTTGGATGATTGGCGTCGTCACATCCAAAGCTAGTGACAAAGAGCGTAATCTAGCTGAACTGAGCAAATAGCCATCGCCACCATCCTATGCTCCCCTAACCTGCACCTGAAATCCAATGAATCGTTAGCCCATTTTAATGTAAGCACATGCACACACTAAAAAACCATCATCAAAGACATTGCCATTCATGATCTTTAGGTTTAGAGGAAGAAAGAGGAAATTAAAGGGAGGTATTAAAATTTATTTATCGACTTTGACTTTCTGTTTCTTTCTCTCGGATAAACACGTAACGATAGGGTTAATATTGTAATTTCATAGTCAGTTGCTACTGTAGCAACCGACATAAGTTATAATATATGCAGGACCGTTGAAGGCTTTGCAAATTACAACACAACAACACAAAGAGGAGAGTGACTCAAACTTAATCAAACAGTGAACTGGATTAACCACAAGATATGACACTAAGAACACAAGTAATTATATGAGACAGAACCAAAGAACACAACACAAGGAAATGGGTTTTCAAGATTGCAGTATATTGTTTTCTCAAGTTCTATTACAAGT
>BJCM01098518.1:2568-23606 GCA_018326385.1 Flaveria bidentis
TTTTGTTTTATATTACTTAACCAACTTAAATAATGAAACAACTAATTTCTCATGAACAAATTATCCATATAATGTTGTTCATTTACAAAGGCAATGTTTTTGAAAACCTATTTTCTAAATTGGCGTCATTATTTATTTGTATGATCTTATCAACGAATAAATACTTATTGGTGTTTTTTTGGTTTGTTATTGGGTATGACCCGACTTGGATCATATTACACTAGCCACATCAATTTAATATGTATCTTGAGCATATCAATTCCTTCACAGACAACACTACTGTCACATACCACCACCCCCATCCTTCGGCAACCACCTCCGTTGCCACTGTCCCACCCCATACCATTCCTGCCCCTAGCCCTTCGTATTTAACTTTCCTCCTTCATCACCACTGCCACACCTTCAACTCTTCTCCCTCACCACCACTACCACACCTTCAACTCTCCTCTGCCACCACTACCACAACCACACCATTTCCATCTTAACACCAACAACTAGAACCACCACTTAAAACCTAATCCACAATCACCATTAAAAACCTAAACTATTGCCCCCACCCTCCTACAATGACCTCCACTCCCACTTTGAAGAAAAACACCATAAAGACCATCACTATTACTTCGACCCACGGTCGCATCTACACAATAGTATCACCACCACCATTATCAAAGGGCTTCACGTGATGTAGAGAAGTGTTAGAGGGGTGGTTGTTATGGTAGCGGGCGAATGGTGTAGAAATTAGGGAAAAGGTTTACAGGTACGATTAGGGCTTTGCGTTTTGGTTAGATTTAGGTGTTGCGATGGTAATGGTATGCAATAGTAGTGGATAAATTAGGGCGGAGGTGTGCGCGGAGGGCTTTGATTTTTGTGGTGGCAACTGTTGTGGTGATCTATTATTGGTGTTGAGACGATCGATGGTCGATGCTACAACAGGCGATGGCCGGTGCTGCGGTGGTGATAATGTGGCAGTGACGATGGAGAAAGTGACAGTGGTGCTGTTGATGTTTAGTGTTATAGGGGAGTAGAACTATAAAAGAAGAAGAAGGGATGGGTTTAGGGTGTACCTAATATCTTCTTTAATATTTAGGTTTCAGTATTGAATGAGAGGTATTTTAGTCATTTGACAATCACTTAATAGAACAATGTTAACACCTTTAGTCAAAATAACTAAAATAGAAATGATTTCAAAACTGAGGCCAATAATGAAAACAAAGTAAAGATTGGTACTCGAATAAAGAGAATTTACAAAACTAAGGGACCAAAATCGATATTAACTTTTTATTATTATTATCACATTTGCTATACATATCATACAAGCACACTCCTCATGCACAAATTTAATCACGAAGTTATACTTTATAACTTTTTGTCAAAACAATAACCATGACTCTCATATCAGTCTGTCACACCTCTAGCCAATGACGTAATCTTTGGAGGATGCCATGTGGAACTCTATGAACATATGGTATAAATAAACAACAATAAATTAATACAAATTGTTTATAACATTCATAAGACACGTAAGGAGATTGTGCAAAATAAGCTTAGGATTACTTATAATAATATGTTATAATCTTTCATTATATATACCTTAATACAAATGAAAGCCATTGTTTTAGCTTTTAATTATCTAATCATTTCTTTTATTGACAATAATTACCTCTTCCGTGTATGCTTATGTCGAGATTGATTTCGATATCTGGTTCTTCCTTGTATCCATGCTTGGGCCCATATCTTGAACATCACTTCGGGTTTTGATGCATGGTTTTTTTTCTATCATCTATCCTACATGAACAATAATTGGGGAAATGATGCCATCAATTTAAAGTTGTAAAATATGCTTTAATAGTTGTAAACTTTTAAATACAAGAATTTTAGGGGAAGATTATCATTTTGTTGTTTGAATACGTTTTGTATACAAATATAGATAAAAAAGTTAAATTGTGAAGAATCTTAGAAGCATCGTTCTTTAAGTTGATTGACACAAGTCTTCTTCACAAAAGAAAATAAAATTTAATCTTAAAATGAAAATCTGAGTTTCAAAGTTGTTATCAATCGGCGAAGCCCCGTTTACCTGAGGAGCTCTATATACTGATTATCGATAGTTATTCACACGCACAGAGACACAAAGGGGAAAGGGATGGGCGGAGGTAACCCTGAGAAGGGGTCATCCAACAAGCCATCGTCTTCTCACCACCGCAAACATCAACCCGATAATAACCCCCAAAAACCTTCTCCCCCTTCAAAACCCAAACCCAAACCCAAACCCAAACCACCACCATCAAACTCCAAACCACCGAACCCTAACCCTAACCCAATCCCATCCCCCCGTCCACCACCACCGCCACCACCTCCGGCGTACGGGTTCCACATGCTCGATCGCAGAACAATCGTCCTTGCTGACGGCACCCCTCGATCCTACTTCGCTTTGCCTCCTGACTATCAAGATTTCCCCCCAATTCGCCCCCACGCCCCCATCCCTTCTGCCGATGATCATTATCGCCAGCAGAATCAAGATTACTGGAATTCGCTTGGGCTTGAGCCCTCCCGTAAGAGGAAGTTTGGTGGTGATGATGATGATGAATTTGCAAGGCAAAGGCAGCAGCTTTTGCACTATGGAAACTCCAATGGATCTCATATCGCCGGTCCAAGTACCCGGCCCGCCAAGCATATGAAACCCCAAGGAGATAATCGGACTTTGCATATTCAGATTGATCAAGCCAAGGTCAAAACCTCGTTTTTCAATTTTATCAGGCTGTTAAACGAGAATGCAAATCAGAAGAAGAAGTATTTAGCAGATGGTAAACAAGGTTCTCTTCAGTGTCTTGCATGCGCCAGGTTTGATATTCTTTCCATCCAGTTAATTCTTTTGTGATTATATAGATGTGTATTTGATTGGTATTATTTATCTTGCTTCTTGTTGTTGTGTATGCATATTTTCTACTAGCTGGATTCTTTTCTTTCTATATTCACTTATCACTCACTCACTCATTCATCTATATTGTAAGTGAACTGTACTGGACTGTTTAGTATATTACAAATATCAGAATTTAGAGAGTATATGTTCTTTTGAATCGTTATGAGTGTTGAATATGTTAAATGGTTGGATATATATAGGGTGAGCAAAGCTATAATCTTTAGGCTCAGTATCTATTCATTCTTGCTCTCTGAACGGTATGGTCACATTATGGGCTCTTTATTTAACTGATGAGGACATAATTTCTTATGCATCTCTTCCGAGCTGCTTTTAGGAACAAGGGTGTCAATGGCATGGTGATGTATACCAGGTTGAAGTGCATTTGATTTTTTGTTTAATTGTGTTAAGTATGAGGTATTTGGACGTGGAGCTAGGTTGATACTTTGAAGAATTTGCATAATTTGTTGTTGGATAACATGTCTTCTGTCGAATTATTAGCCATTTGTTTATACTCACTGTAGAAATGACTGTAGAGTTCTATGGTGATTGTTGCACTTAGGGGTTGTTTGATAAAACTGACTAATTAAGATCTGATTGAGTCAGAAGCTGACCCAGTAAGAAGTTCTGACTGAGTCTGCATCTGATTGAAATTTGGCTGTTTGATTTAGTATCTGACTGACTCTGTTGAATGAGAAAAATAAACCAACTAATCTTCTCTAACTTTCCATCTAGCTATGATACTTTATGTTATTATATATATACTATATCAAATAACCACTACCAAAACTAGGTCAAAAGCAATCCATGGTCGTCTCAAACACCACTATCAAATCACTGCGGCTTCGCCTAAAGCTCCCCACCGTGACCCTCTCCTCCGCCATGACTGTCTTCTCCCTCGTCCTCACCTACTTCATGGTCGTCTCCAGCGCAGGTGTTGTTCGGCCGAGGGATGCGAACGAGGAGGGGGTCGCGCAGGTGAAGGGGGTCGACCGAGGAGGGGGTCGTGCTTGTCTTCATGTCCGCAAACGTGGGATGCGACCGAGGAGGGGGTCGCACAGGTGGAGTTTGGCCGAGGGGCAGCGCCCCTTTTTCGGGTCAACAAGTTTTAGTTTAGGGTCTGGGTTAGCACCCACGGACCTGGTTAGAACACAACACAACCAAATCAAACAAGCTGACCGAGTCAGCCAGTCAGCCGGGTCAGCCAATATCAGACAGCCCCTTAATCTGTGATTATTGATTTGTTGTTGTTCAGAGCCTGATATCCAGGATTTTCAGCTTGATTCTACCTCACAAGTAGCTAAATAGATTTATAAAATGCATGTCATGTGTGGAAACACACAGAATTACTGTTGTTAAGATAGTTTGAAATTTTTGCTTATTATATTAGCATACTAAGTGTGGTTGATTTGTTATTGTTATTACTAAAGATTAAAGAACAATGCATATGATTTGTGCGATTGTCATTGGAGAAGGCCTTCCGGCCTTCCGCCTTCTTTGAACTATGCTTATTTGCAAGCATATATATTTTTATTCTCCATTACAGGCAAAGTGGTGGTTGCACATATGTTTATCTTAATGCGTGAGACTTGAGAGTGTGCATGGATACAACATAATTATGGCTGTGTGCTATATAAGCACCAGTCATATCTGTCTTCACCTTTTTTCATTTGTTTCTGTAGTTCATAATATGTTATGTATATGACATAAATCCAAATTACAAACAATGTTACAAATGTCTCTGTTTTTCTAGTTAGTGTACTCTTTTTAGCTGGTAGTTAGAGACTTCTATTGTTAGCTGGTAGTTAGAAACTTCTATTGCTAGCTCAAATAGAAGTCAAGTATGCCTGTTAGGACTTGGGTTGGGAGTAAAGCTGACTGAAAAATGTGTCCCTCTCTCTTATGTCTCTATCTCTCTCTCTCTCTCTCTATATATATATATCTATATATATATATATACATATATATATATATATTATATAATATATATTATATTATATATATTATATATATAATATCTATACTATTATATAATACATCTCTTTGGATAGAGATGTAATTTTGCCAAAAATACAAGTTTTAAAGCAACATGTACAAATGAGTGCATCACATTTAAAAAGGGGTAGAATAGGGATTTAATTAAAATTTTAAGACACTTTAGGGGTAATATGGTAAATGTATCCAGTAAATTTTATAAAACTTGACAATTTTACCCTTGTCTCTTTCATGTATTTAATAAACAATATTAGTATATTATTTAATAATATGATATTATTCAATTCACCACTGCCAGCCACCACCGGTAGCCACCATCGTAGCCACCACGACAGCTACCACCGGCAGCGACCAACGTAGCCACCACCGCAACTACCACCTCCGGTCACAACCGCCGTGAGCCTTTTGAACCCCTAAAAAACAAATCTAATCACCACAACCACCATGAATCCTTGAAGCAGCCTCCCACTCAACTCATCCCCACCCCACCCTACACCATTATCCCTAACTACCATTGGCCGCAACCACCACCGCTAGCCACCACCGGTAGCCACCATCGTAGCCACCACCGCAACTACCACCGGCAACCACCAACGTAGCCACCACCGCAACCACCACCGACGACCACCATTGAAGCCACCACTGAAGCCGCTACCACCTCCGGTCACAACCACTACCACCTTCGGTCACAACCACTATCACCTCTGGTCACAACTGCCATTGAAGGAGAAATAGAGTAAGAGATGGTGTAGGGTGGGTGAGGTGGGTGGGTTTTAGTATTTATGTATTTTTTAATGAGGTTAAAAAGACCAGTTTACCCTCATGTGCATGGCATGTTACTGAACTTAACTGGAAATTTTAACGTCTGTTAGAGGAAAAGACTAAACGTGTAACGAAATTTAAACGTAAAGGACAATTATTGTAATTTCCTTAGTTTAAGGACAATCTCTGAAATTTGTTATAAAGTTAGAGGACGAAAAATTTAATTTACTCAAAACTATATAAATCAATGGCTAGGATGAGTTTTTATAGTTCTCGCAATCTTTATGAGTTCTGAAAAGATCCTGCCTCTATATATATATATATATACGTACATACATATATATATATATACGTGTATATATATATATATGTATGTACGTATATATATACATATGTATGTACGTATATATATACATATGTATGTACGTATATATATATGTATGTACATATATATATACATATGTATGTACGTACATACATATATATATATATATGTATATATATATATATATATATGTACGTACATACGGTACGTACATACATATGTATATATATACGTACGTACATATGTGTTTATATGTGTATATATATACGTACGTACATATGTATATATACATATGTGTGTATATATATATATATACGTACGTACATATGTGTATATATATATATATATAAGTACGTACGTATGTATATATATATAGGTGTGTGTATATATATATATATATATACACATACGTACATATGTATATATACGTACGTACATATGTATATATACGTACGTACATACGTATATATATATGTCCAAAAGGGACCCTCTAATTTTATCATTCAGAAGCCTCAGGTATGTATCCATGAGGGAACAAAGATTTTTTTGAGGCTAGCAACCGATAGAACTGTAGCATTAGGATCGACATTGGAAGATTTTCGGGTTTCAAGGTCATACTTAAACCCTATGATCCTTATAACTCATGATAGTTTGACTAAGGAAGCATGCATTAGAGCTTACTTGTTCATATATATATATATATATATATATATATATATACACACACACATATGTATATATATATATACTAGCTTTAGTAAACCCGTTTATTACACGGGTTGAATAAATAAAATATTAATATAATAAAATTTATTAATTATGAAATGATATTCTAAGATATGATATGACTGAAATTACGTATGATAAATTACTATGTAGATATGTATACATATGTAGATGTATATATATACATACATATATATATATATATATACATATATATATATACATATATACATAGGGGAGAGATCAAATGAAAATCATGTTTATAAATGAAAACCATCACTTCTCAATCACATAATTTATAATTGATTGGACCTTTTTGTTGTTTAAGGTATATTTAAGTAAAATTCAACTTTATTTTTTCAATTCATTATATATTATTTAGTTTAAACTCCAAGGAATGACAATGATGACGAAACGACTTACGTATACGTAACTATTATGAGTTATATGTACGTAACTTTTAGTTGTACACTTGTTAACACATACGTACATATACACAACCCTTACATATACGTAACTATTAGTTGTATACTTTGTAACATGTATTGACATATATGTAACCTTTGGTTTTCATGGTTTTCATTTATAACATGGTTTTCAATGGAACCCTCCCCTATATACATATATATTAGATATATATGTATATATATACATATATATATATATATGTATATCTATACCTATATATGTATAGGGGAGGGTTCAAATGAGAACCCATTTTTTTGTGAGAACTCTAGGAATCAATCTCAGCTACTCATTTTTTATTACATGCAAATCACATGCCATTTCCCCCCTTTTTTTTAAACGTTCGTAACTTTTTTTCACGACATCATTTTTTCAATAAAAATTCACCATAAAATTAAGTATTTTTTTTTATCTTTCCAACACCTACCATATTGATATACTTTTCTAAAAAAAATCGTACATTCGTTGTTTACATGTGTAAATCTAGTTATACACATGTGTAGTACTGGATTTAGACATGTGTAAATTCGATATTACACATGTGTAAAACGAATTTCGTTAAAAAAAACGGGATTTTTTTTATTTTTTATAAATTTTTTTATCTTTTTTTATGAAAGAGGGATTGTTGGGGAACATTTTTGTGTTTTTATTTTTCTTATTTTTATGTTATTTTTTGATTTATAAAATTTTTAAATATGTTTTTGTTAATTACAATTTTGTTATTGAGAACTAGTGGTTGAGATTGGTTCCTAGAGTTCTCACAAAAAAAGGTGGTTCTCATTTAAACCCTTTTGCATTATCAGAATAAAGAATCCTTTTAGATCTACTATTAAATTTAACCTTTTTGTTCTCTTGATTTTAGGGGTATATGTGTGTGCCAGTGTTGTTAATAGCGAATAGCGGTAAATAGCGACAAGGTACCTATATGCTACGTAGCGAATAGCGGTAAATAGCGCCTGCTATTTTGTGTTTAGCGATTAAGTAGTATATATATTATGCATGTTTTATATTCAATAAATAAACATGTTTAGCAATAAAATAGTAGAAAATTTAAGCAAACACCACCAAAATAACTATAGCATTCTATTACTAATCATCTAAATCTCATATTTTCACAATTTGGTGTTAAAAAAAATAAAAAAAAATAAAAAAACGCTACCTGGTCACTTTAAGCCGCTAACCACCTTGTAGCACTGCTTCACCTATACGCGACGTAGCGCGCTATAGCGCGCGCTACGATCGCTATTGACAACTATAGTGTGTGCCAAAAGTAACAATTACTACTTTAATACTTATAGTCTAATGCCGTATAAAAATAATTACTGTTATTATAGTCAAATGATGATTTGACACAAGTTAGAGTTAGCAAGATAGTTTGACATGATGCACCCTAGAAAATCATCATGATTAGATGATAATATGCTTGTTCCCTAATTAGACGATAATTTGCTTAGTATAATTTTTAGGCTTTATCTGAGTTGGTATTATATTTTTATTGTATTTGCTTGTTATATATGTTTTACTTTTTCTGTTATTGTGTCTTTTTATTTCAAGCATATGCTTTTGCACTTTGAGTGTGCCTTCCCAATTAGAGTACTATGGTCGTGCAAAATATTATTACTATTATTATGTATTTTATGGGCAGCGACTTAGTTATTTTGGCACTGATCTATTTGGATATATTTTGTATTTAGTTTGAATGTTTAACATCTTATATATGATGTTGATATAGAAGTGATCACGGAATCCTGATTATATTGATGTATAAAAGAATAAATAACACTTGATGAACTTTTTTGTTGCCGTATGTATGATATGGCATCTGGGCAGTTGGCACTGCCATGATTTGTTATGGTGTGGTACTTTGTTTTACTGCCTCTAGCATGCCTGATGTAAATGCGGTGGGGAAAATGCCTCAACAAGGCTAATGTGCCACTATCACAAGAAGTGCTGATGTCCATGAATCACTTTAAGCGGTCGCATTGCCTGAAGTGGCACTTCAGTTTTAACATTTTGTATAAGGTGGGTGGAGGTAAGGGATATGAGGGTGATGGCTGTTATGCAAGAGGAGATGCGGGCAGGGTGCAGAACGAGCCTTGGCCACCAAAACAATTAAAATTCTAATTTGCTTACACTAATAACCCCTTACTTTCTTTTGTATGGTTATGTAGACTCTTGACTTTGCAACAGCAGGCCCACAGTCGTCTTTACTTAATTCACCTGTACTATGAGTTGAGTGAGTTTATACTAAGTCTCTACACAAACTACTTGTACTTCGTGCTTTATAGTGATTAAAAAAAATTAAGAATTCCCTTCCCCTTGCAAATGTTTTTTTCTTTATTAATATAAGATTTAGATACAAATCCATAGGCTTTTGTTCAAGTGGTTAGCTATGGATCTTCTTATGGTTGTACATAAGGTTTCTTTGGTTGTATATATGGATCATCTTTTGTGTATTTATTTTAATATTTTACTTTTAGTGTTTAAAAATTATCAAGTTAAACTATTATGATAACTAAATTATTAGTATTTCTTTTAATACCAAACATCTCACTTATGTGAAGCATTTGCTTCGTGCCTCGGTCTCGGCTTGCAGGACCTAAGCGTCTCGCCCTTTTTGAAACAAAGGTGTGGTGAAATCTATGCACATAGTGCATATATTGTCATGGTCATATAATTCAAATAAAGTATAATTGAACACACAAAAGGTATTGACCTTTTTATATTTTCTTGGTAATCATTTTAAAAGCCAATAAGATATTGCCTTGAGCTGCATGTTGTGTGTGTTAGCTTATTTTTTTTTCAGTTACTTGCATAATGTGCATCTCCTTCAAGACTTAAGCCCTTCTAGTAACTGAAAAGCTAATGGAAACTTTTAGTCTTTTCTTCAAGTCATTACTATTTTTATTCTCATACATAGTTCGTCACTTTCTCCATACCTCTAGATGATTAAGAATAAAATATGTTTTAATTCAGCTAGGTTCTTAAAGCATCTCTAAGGCAAGTTCTCTGGTTGTATCTTTGTTCATTAGTTCTTTCATATGTAGATATGGACCTTGAGATCATGTTAAGTCAGCTTTAGCAGTCAAGTGACTTTCTAGATCTTAATCACCGTATGAGGGAATTATTAGATAGCTGTTCATTTAGGTATACTACACAGTTAAGCTGTTCATTTTGATATAACATTAACAACTTTTGTGATCCCTATGTTATAAAAAGCATGAAGTTGTGCTTAGTGATCGAATGACTATCACCTAATGAGAGAATATCAGATGCTTAAGCAAATAAACTGGTAATATAGAGTATAGACATAAAAGGCAATTTTCTCTCTATTATAGAAAAGAAATTAAACTTGTTATTTTGCTACTATTCAAGCAATTAGCCCCATTGTAAAAGTTGATGCAATTATGCAACTATTCGCAAATGGTTGGAAAGATTGCGTCCAAGTCCCGACAAATTTTGTTCTTTATATATCAGTGTAAAGGAGGATGTATCTGTGGTTAAATTTACAAAGAGCGACCCATTGGCGCAACGCTACATAGCGCGCTATAGCGGTCGCTATAGCCGCTATTGACAACAGGGTTTCCGGCACAACTAATGAATCTCCTAGTTCCAAACTAATTGCTATTTGAAATGGTGTCTTGCATTTCACTCCTAGGCTGCAGATGAGTTGATCCAAAATGATAAGTATTAGGGAAACTTAATGAGTAGGTGACAGCTTAACTGACTCCAAATTGTTGGTACATTTATAAATTTGAATCTTACTAGTAACCCCAAAATGATAATATTTTGAGTCTTGATATGCGTTTCTAATCCATGTCTATCATGCTACATCTACTTCCATCAACTTTTTACTTTTGAGCTCATTTTTCTCCATTCAACTGTCCAGATTAATCTCTCTTCTAATAAAAAGGTTTGACATAATGACACTGCCATAAGTCTTCTGTCTTCTCAACCTGTGCATTATTAGACATATATGTGTTTATATACTTATTTTGATTAGACAAGTATGAAATGCCTAAAGAGTGTAACACAATATATGATTGTAATATGCTTTTTGGGTAAGTAACAAATAACTATCTGACTGATACCCCTTCCTTTATGCTAGGCTTGTGCATGAGCCTCGGTCCATATGGTTGACATCTAAGATTTATTATTAAAATTTTACTAATGCATTGTTCCAATATTAATATAACACTAAAATAAAATGATTTAGCAACAATTCTTAAAAAATTAATTTACCTCTTGAAAGTAAGCCGGATCTCCAAAGCAGGCTTATTTTGTATTTTGCTTGTATATTTCATTATTTCAATAACACATCATTCAGGTGTGACTAGTTATTATGGAAATAACATATATGGAGTTGTGTTCTCATCAAATACTATACTATTTTCTTCTTATGGACCTCTTAAACATGATTTTAAGGTCTGATGAAGTCGAAATGATGATAGAGTCATTTATGATGCAAATTCAGGTCCTCGAAAGATTTTCCAGATGTGCATAGCCTTATCATGCACACATACAACCCTGAAAAATCAACTTCTGATCAAGTTTTTGAGCATTTGGGATTACACAAAGCATTGTGCATTTTGATGGGTTGGAACTATTTGATGCCACCTGATAACTCAAAGGTGTATCAGCAGTTATCTGCAGAAGAAATTGCCGCTGACCGGGATGATTTGATTATGTGGCCACCTCATGTCATTATACGCAACACTAATACAGGAAAGGGTAGAGATGGACGTATGGAGGGTTTAGGCAATAAAGCAATGGACATGAAGCTTAGAGGTATATATGCATGCCTCTCCCTTTGATCTAGCCTCTATGCTGCTTTTATATCCATCCACAGGAAAATTTGCTCCATTTATTGTTGGAGTACAAATTCCAATAAAGTAGAAAAATCTTCACAATATGCATTTACCGAACTTCTCTTCTATGTGCCTACTCTTGAAGATGCTTTCATACTGTAATATCTTCTACATAGGATAATATGACATAAATTTGTGAAAAAGGTGTATTTGATAAGTATTTCATTAACAATGTCGAGAATAAAAAGAACCTGGAAATCGGAAACATGGGGGCCAAAGAAAACCCTAGAGTAACCCTCAAAGAGGAGTCCATAAGTTAAACACATATGTTGTACGTGCCCAACTTGTAGCTTTTTAGACTAATATGATTCGTTCCAGGAGGCTTGCCAAAATATGAAATACTTGACATCAAGAATGACCCACACCAGCTTGAAAAAGTGTTCGGAAACACTTTTTATTGTAAACATCCCTCTTTAACTACTTGAAATATGCATTACTTTATATTATTATACATTTTATCAAAGTTTGTCTGATGTAGGATTTCATGTAATAGCTGTGTCATAACATATCGGTGAAAAGAAACAAATTCCTGTTTATTGTTTCAAAAGGATATATGTTTTTTCTTTTCCTTGACATGTATGGCTCGTTGTTGATTTCAGTTAAATGGGTCAACACAACCCAATCTATTGAGAAACTTATTCTGATCTGAATCTGCTATTTGAACCACCCATTTTGCCACCCGTACATAGTTGGTAAATGTTACAACGGAACTACCAACAAGCCAGTACCTAACTCCACTCTTTGTCAGCCCTAGAAACTGGCATATGGTGACCAATAAGGATGATGAATTAGGGTGTGCCAGCCTCGGCTGTGGGGTGCATGACCTATTGGGTGACATGCAGTTTTGATGAGAACAAGTAGCATGGTGAGTGATTTATGAGGGCTAGGCTTTGGTGTCTAGAGACATGCCATGAAAAATACTGGACATGAAAATCTTCACTTTGTGTTAATCAGGCCAGGCATAGATAGTAGGAAGTGATTGAAGAAATGAAACGTACTGAAACTTTAGTAGTATCATGGAGAACATATCACAACCTCTAGCATGCATTAAACATTTATAATATTGTTGAGGTTACTTCTGAATCAAGTGTGTAATAGCGCTACTTGATCCTGTCATTTATTTTGTGGATGATCGCATTCACTTAGATATGTGTGCATATCATCCTTCTCATCAATCACACATATCTTGAACAATTTGCTGAGAACTCATAGTTTTTCCCATCGACATATACTTTGTAAGATTTGAGAACTTTTGTTGATGATGCAGGACATGTTTGACTAAGTTTTGTTAGAAAAAACTGTTTTAACATGTAGGGAAGAAAAGAGGCTCCGCTCCGTTCATTTTACCTTGGTGCACCACTATATATAGATTAGTAATTATTGGGAGTTTGTAGTTAGGTGTGATTGTTAACTGTTGGACTGATTTGCCAGGTTTATTGCCTTTTGTTGATATTCCATTATCAGTAATGTACATTCTATCCTGCACGATATTTTCCTTTCTACCCATAATTTGTGCTGCAGGGTTTTCTTGGAAAGGATTTTGGTCATTGGTTGTTAACTTAAATTGTGTTTAAAAGTTATACAAGAACTCCATGACTTCAAAAATAAAGATTTTTACTGGCGGCGGATGGGTCGCACAAGATCTTTGTAACAGAAGCCTAAATGCAAATTCCAAATATAATTTCCTTTCTCTGTGATTTATTAGAGTAGGGCATAAAAGTTTGATTTCATTTCAGTTTGTAAAGTCCTCTTTGATCTTGGAAAGGTTCAGTATTGTCTGGCTCTTGGTAGGTTTTTCAATGACCCTACAGTGCTCTTTGTGCTTTTGTCATCAGCTGACATTACCTCAAATTGATATTTTTTTATATCCCTGATCTCACGTTATAGTGTATGTGATTCATCACGTAGTATGTGGTGAAGCTGTTAACCAGGGTTTGGTAAATCTGTCATTATTTTTTCTCTTCAGATTTTGGATTCACCACTGGAAAGCCAAAGTCTATGTACGGGCGAGAGGGCCACATGGGCACAACAGTTGTGAAGTTTGCTGGTGACCAATCAGGCCTGAAAGACGCCATGAGGCTTGCAGATTTCTTCGAGAAAGAAAAGCATGGGCGTGGGTCTTGGATTGCTGTACAGCCCATGTTCAGACCCGGGAGTGATGATGAAAAAGATCCAAGCTTTGTGAAGTTGGATAAGAAAACAGGGGAAAAAGAGAGAGTCTTGTATGGGTACTTAGGAACAGTATTTGATCTGGAGGTTTTGGATTTTGATACAAAGAAAAAGGTGACCATTGAAAGCAAGAGAGAGAAATCACACCATACCTGATGATCAATGATGTACCAGGTGTTTGATTTATGTTTCATTGGATAGAAACTAACTTGATCATTTATCTGTGTTTTATACACTTTCGGATTGAAAGTAATGGTAGATCATGTCTATGGATCATTTTGTTCTTCGTGGTGTTATTTGATATGATTATTGATATGATTATTACAAAGAAACTACCTGTTGGATGCGTGTAAGTTGATTGTTTCATAAGCTTTTCTATTGTTATGTTAAAGAACACACTTCATTTCTACTTGGTTACAGTGTTCCAATTTGATGTTTTCGGATGGTAAACTGAAAAAATCCAAGTTACATTTAACCAAACATTTTTAAAGAATTTAGATACTGATGTCAACCAAAACTAGCACCATACAGTTTTATATAATTATTAGGTTAGAAATAGATGTATGACACGATTGAAAAAATATCAAATTAAATAGTTAGTAGTTAAGGTTTTTAAATTGTAAATTGATTTTTTTTAAATTTAACATAAATTTAATTGACGTTATATACAGGTAATAATTTTAAGTAATAAACCTATTACATATAATTTTACATGTTAGAAGCTACAGTGTAAAATAAAAAAAATGTTGCAACTAACCTCTATTTAATTTGCTTAATAATTGAAAATATATGTTCATCCATTAAGATCATTTCAAAAGAACACGTGTATTTTTTGGATTTGACAACTGCGTCCATGTGAATCGTTTGCATCTTTATTTTGTAGTCATTCCTTAAGACACATCAAGTTCGCTAACGAATGTTTTTTTGATTCAATAATCTGGATTTACGAAGAATAAGCGATTATTGTTATATCACAAGTAATTGAGCTAACATGTATGATTCTTGTTAATTTAAAAAGTTCATGGTACATTACTTACACTTGAGGATTAATGAAAGGGTTTTCGGTCCAAAAGAAAATGAGAAAGTTATGGTGGAAAATTTTGATACCTATAATCTAGAAGTTTTAAATTTTTCCTTGAATTCATCAGAAAACTCGGATTTTAATTTTCATAGTCAAATTCATAGGTGCATGAAATTTCTACAAGAGTCTGATTTTTTTAATAGTAAAATTAACAATGATATGTTTTGTTATTGATTATAGAAATCATATTCCGGAGAAATTTGATAAAATGAAAAAGAAACATTAATAGTACTAAATGCAGAGAAAAAAAAAATACATATACAAACTTAAAGTTCAAATTTTAAGCTTACTCTCTTTTGTAGTTCAACTTCAATACAGATTATTATCACCCCATAATAAAATAAAAAAAAAAAGACTTGTAGAGACCTGATTAATAGGCTAATGTATTAATAAAGACAGAGTTATTCGAGATGTTCACTTACAGATAATAACAGGTACTCAACTGTGCTCTCGAGTACTAGTTCTCGGTTAGAACAATGAGTACTTGGCTGGACTTTATAATTGTGGGCTTTTGGGTTTATCTTGAAAATATATACACTACGATTTAGAATAGTTTGATGGTAGTTGCACTTCACAATTTTGTGAATCAGTACTTTTCTATGTAAGGTTTTGATACTCACACAACATGCTTTTTTGTGTGGAAGAATATGAAGTATTTTCATTATATATGCTCCCGTGTTCTATATTTGATATATGTGTTACTCAGATTCCCCACATTTAGAGGTGGGCATAAAAACCGGGTTTAGACCCGACCCGGTGTACCCGACCTGGATCCGGGTACGGGTAGTACCCGATGGGAGGCATACCCGGGTTGTACCCGTTAAAACCGTAGGGTTGGAACCGATTTTAGTTTTTAAGTTTTTTAGCGAGCATGACCCGAATTGAACCCGACCCGGTTTAAACTCGAGTTGAACCTGGTATTGGACCTGATATTGAACCTGGTATTGGACATACACACAAGAAAAGAAAAGAAGAAAAAAAAACTAAACCCAATATTGGATCTGGTTCTGGACCCAACCTTACCTACCCGGGTATGGCGGGTAGGGTTTTCAAGTAAGTGAACCCAACCGGGGTTCGTACCCGGGTAAAAAAACCCGATTGGGCCCAACCCGGTTGCGGGTATGGCCCAATACCCAGTTTGCCCATCTCTACCAACGTCTAACATAGTTAGTGTGGGTGTTGATTATCGATCGAAGTTAAGGGAAAGTAGGGGATTTACCATCGGAATCGGAGCAATAGTACCTTTAAAAGCCAATCACAACTACTTATCAAGGTAAAGATGTGTTTGAAGCTATTTGTGTTTTGATCTGTTTGTTCATTCATCTGAGAAAACTTACTATTGAAGAATAAGTTTGCAACTTGATTAGGAATCATCAATTCATTTCAAATTTTTAAATAAGATTTTTGGAGTTTTCGTTGGAAACTGAATCTTGAGTTGTTTTGGCAAGTATTCGTAATTCAGTTCTTCGAATAGTGTTCACACAAGTTGCAGGACTGATTAAGGGATGATTAATACAATCAGTTTCACAATTAGGAGAGTCTTAGAACATTTAACAGATCAAATAGGGATCCCGGTCTTATATTATGATACTATGAACACAAGCAAAATAAGAGACAAAAACTTAAGAACATACAACAAAGTAATGATTTTCAAGAATGTTGTATATTGCTCTCAAGTTCTTTCTCAAGTGCTATAAAGCACAAAAGAAGATATAAGGACTTGAGCTACTTTATACTACATCTTACAGCCGGCCATACTTTAAACATTAATTTAAGCAACAAGATCAATGTAAAGTCAAAAGGTAGATTTTGTCTTTTGACTAGTGATTATGACATGTCATAACTCACATCCTAATATATTACTAAAAATATAAAAGTACATAATGTAGAAAGTTACAGACACAAGACCTTAATATACAAGTGCAAAAATCATAGAACTTTAACCAACTTGTATAAGTTAGCGAGTCTTCAAAGTTGTAGCAGAAAGTTGGTCAACTTTATGTAGTTGCAAAAAGCATAGAACTTTCACCAACTTGTATAAGTTGGTGAATCTTCAGAGTTGCAATGGAAAGTTGGTCAACTTTATCTAAAACTACATCAGAGAAAGCATGTTCTTCAAAGTCTTCAAAAGAAATTTGTCTTCATTTCATTGTCTTTGGAAGACTTTGTCTTTAAAGCTTTGGAAAACTTCACTTTTGGCTTCGAAAGGTATTGGTCTTGGCTTCAGAAGATTTCATACTTGGAATTATTTCTTGTGCAGAGTATGAAACTTTCGAAGCAGCTTCTACTAAGTACCAAGTGCACACATACAGAAAGTAGTTGGATTGTTTTGGGTGCATCAGCCTTTCTATAAACCTTACAAACTCCCCCTAGACTAATGCTACCCTAACAAAGAAGTGATTTAGATATTGACAGTCCTTATTATGATCATGACAATTCCCTTCTTTATCAATTGGTCAGGATCACTTAGACTTTCAAAATACCTTCTCATGTTAAAAAGATCATGCAAGGGTAGTTTAAGCTTGTCTTGCCAAAAGTAGACATCTTGACCACCTTGATCTCTAGTGACATACCATTTGTCTGTATTAGTAGCAAAGGTCCAAGACAAGATTGGTCGTCCTAATGCAAGAGGCTCTCTTGAGTTAGAGTAGGTTGAGCACCCTTTACTTGCACTTCCTCAGGATGCTCTGACTCATCTTAAGGTCTGGAGGGGATGCCTTTGGTTTCTTCTTTGATACATGTTTAGAGACTATCCTTTTCCTCCTCTTTGGAATCTTTAACTGAGTATACTAGCCTTCAATACCAGGTTGTTAGGTATTGTCTTTCCCAGTTGGGTCCTCTTCCATCATAGGTTCGGAAGGAGAGGGAGTGGAACCTTGTTGTGGATCAGAAGATGAAGCTTGCTGTGCTCCAGCATGAGGTCCAGGTTGTGTTGTCTCAAATGATTCAACCTTAACCTTAACTTCAGGAGGAGCTTGACTTGGCAGGGAGTGTAAGTCAACAAGATCTCCTCTCTTAATCTTCTGCTTGATCACTCTAATGTGCTTATCCATGGTGGATGGAGAAACTGGACCAAGCCTCTTTCTTGAGAATCCATACAACTTCAAGAAGCTCATCATCTTCTGCCTATCAGCATATTTCTTTTGTCTCTTTTGGATGATGGCTCTTGATTTTGTTGATTCTTCCCTCATCTTACTCTTAGTAGCTTTTTGTTCTTTAATAATTTGTAGCTCAAGCTGTTTGAGGTATTCAAATTCAATGTACTCATAAGATAAGGGAAGAAGTACATCTACTTGGTAGAGTCATGTGGCACTTAGGTAGTTGATCATGTTTTGTCTGTTAGCTTCCTTGTTTACCTAAGGTTTCTAAGTTGCCACAACCTCTTTCACATACTTTCTTGAACTGGGGAGAGGGTAGGAGAATGCTTGTAAAGTCTTTTCTATCTTTTTTCTTTACTAATCTTGAGGAGCAAATCTGCATCCTCTGCATCCTTCCTCTCCTTAGACATTTCCATGTCTGCCTGCTCATTCAATTGCTCTAAGGGGAGAAAGATAATCTCATCAATGTCATAGTTCCTAGTCCCCAAGAAGTTAATCATGGCTACCCTCAACTCATTATTCTGAGTGTTTGGTCTAGGTGCAACCCTGATAGTAGCTTCCATGAAGCCTAAGGCCTTTATAGAGCTTTATCCCCTTAGCTTTCTCTTCCTCTCTCTCTCCTCTTCCTTAATATCCTCAGGAGTCAATATCCTTTTCCTTTTCACTCATAAATATGTGTGAGTCAGGGTGGAGAGAGCTTTGGCCTTCATTGTCTGATATAGTAGTCAGACTCTGGCTAGAGAGAGAGAGAGAGAGAGAGAGAGACTGTAAGACACCTTCACTAGCTAGTGCCTCACTAAGAGTATGGGATGCTGAAGTAGTAGGTTTTATGACAGTGCTCACGGGTTCTATCACCGGCATTCAATTTTTTCCCTTTGAAGTTAATCTTAGGGTCCACCTCAACATCCAGTTTACCAATGACATTGCCTACTCGCATCTGTATTATTGTTTTGAACTCTTCAACAATCCTGTCTTGAATCCTTTCAACCATTCTATTAGTTTACCTAAGTTGACTTGGGTTGGCAAGTGGCATGTTGACAAGATCAAGACCATCATAGTAGTTCAAAGTTTGAAACTTAAGGACCTCTTGCTGTCCTTGAAATCTATGAAGTCTCAAGGCTTTTTTTATCAACATCATACCTCTACCCTAGTATGTAATTTGAGGCTCCTTAGGATGGGGATGACATTTCCCTTCCTCAAACAAGCTTTGAGTGAGAGTCCATGTCAATGTGGACTGGGGAGCGTTCTGAGTATGGATAATTCCAAGTGAGGGTGGTGAATCCTCTATGTCCATACCCTGTGAAGAACTCCTAGGTTCTGTGATTGTAATGACTTTTTCCCCTATTTGGTAGCATCACCCTCTTGCATAAGTGAGCTAGGAGTTAGGTCTATCACATCCACAAGTTCTTGTGTTCCTAGTTGAGCTTTTATTAAAGGTCTTCTAGCTAGTTGCTCCTTGAGATAAGAAATCTCAAGTTGTTGATCATTGATCCTATTTTGTAAGATAGTCACTTGAGATTCCAAATGACTTACCTTAGAGGCTAGATAAGTGCATGTTTTTGAGAGTTTTTGCACTTATAGTCTCATGTTCCTCTCATCTTCATTAGAATAATCATAGGGGGAAGAGAGAATAGGACCAACTTCTTCTTCTCATCACCAGCACGGTGTTCTTGGCAGCTGGATTTCCTATGCTCAATGACAACATCAGGTGAAGTGTCAATGGTCTAAGTTGCCATGGTTGAGGTCTCAATTATGTAATTACTTTCAAAAGTGAGAGCCTTTTACATATGGATCTCCTGAACAAGTTCAGGGAGATCCACCTCAATAATGGGTGAATGATGTGGGCTTGGTAGGGGAAAAGCAGGAGTACTCATCTCTCTTTGAGTAGGGGAGGAGAAGAAAGACTCATGATACTCACTGAATCCCATATCTTCATCACTGTATAATTCAAGGTTAGGAATTGGTTGGTTGATATCAAGAGGTTGGGGATGGTAAATTTCCTTAGAAGATTGATCACTAGAGTTTTGAGATGGGAGCGGTTGCTCCTCAGGAAAAGTGGGAGCTCTGGTGACCAGTTCTTCCTGTATGGTTGGTGATATGGGGGCCTGCACAAGCTTAGTAGCCCATGTAGGGATTCGTTTAAATTTTCTTTGGTAGATGTCGATGACTTGTGGCTGTTTTGGTGGTTGTGAAGTAAAAGGTGTGGGTTCCACACTAGATTGTGTTGCTAGGTTGTCACCTTGAGTAGTGAGCTCTAACATTTTTAGGACAAGGGCTGTTTCTACCTCAGAAAAGCCAACAATTGGCTTCCTCATAGTCTTGAAGATGCCGGGCTTCATCAGTCCCGATTTAAGAACATTACTGCAGGATCGGTGTTTGTCACTTAAACACAAATGTTTTCTCTCAAACTCACCTAGAATCACACTCGGGTAAGAATCAATAAGAGTTGATCACAATATGAAAAGTAACTAAGAACACAGAAAGATAAATTTCAAGATACTTTTATATATTGATTCTCAACTCACGATACAAAGACTCTTACAAGCAGATGATAATCTTCTTTTTTTATGAGTTACAAGGAGAACCTATATATAATACTATCTACAGCCTGATATACTTTGATACCAGCTGGGAT
>BJCM01098630.1:0-24710 GCA_018326385.1 Flaveria bidentis
ATCCTACAGCCGACTATACTATGAAAGCCAGCTGGATACAATTGACTAGACACAAACAAAATCAATTGTAGAGTCAAAAGGTAGATTGCCATTTGACTAGTGACTATGACATGCCATAGCTTACATCCTTATCTATTACAAAAAGGATAAAGTACATGAAGTAGAAAGTTAAAGACTCAATACCTCAATGTACAGTTACCAAAAGCATGGACCTTTTCACCAACTCATGTATGTTGGTGACTTTACAGAGTTGCATCGGAAAGGGGTCCAGCTTTATGAAAAAGTACATTAGATATAGCATGTTACTAAAAGTCTTCGAAAGAAATCTGTCTTCAAGAGTTAGTTTTCAAGAATGCAGTATATTGCTTTCTTTATGTTCTATTACAAGTCTTACAAAGCGTAAAGGAAAGATACAAGAACATGAGATACTTATACTACATCCTACAGCCGGCTATACTATGAAAGCCAGCCAGATACAATTGACTAGTCAAACAAAATCAATTGTAGAGTCAAAAGGTATATTGCCATTTGACTAGTGACTATGACATGCCATAGCTTACATCCTTATCTATTACAAAAAGGATAAAGTACATGAAGTAGAAAGTTATAGACTCAATACCTCAATGTACAGTTACCAAAAGCATGGACCTTTTCACCAACTCATGTATGTTGGTGACTTTACAGAGTTGCATTGGAAAGGGGTCCAGCTTTATGGAAAAATACATCAGATATAGCATGTTACTAAAAGTCTTCGGAAGAAATCTGTCTTCAAGAGTTGAGGTTTTGGAAGAATTTGTCTTTGAAGCTTCGGAAGACTTCATCTTTGGCTTCAGAAGATATTGGTCTTGGCTTCGGAAGACTTCACACTTAGAGTATTTCTGTTGCATGTGTGAAACTTCCGAAGCATTCTTCTTCAGTACTTATGCAGCATGCATGCAGAAATACTTTGGTTACATCAACCTCTATACATTCTCTACAACTTACAAGACGAAGAAGTTCTTCAAGAGAACTAGAAGGTAGTTTGCCCAAAACCCAACTAACATCAAGTTTGGGTTTGACAAGACAAAGGTCATATGTTACAAATGTAACCAACTTGGTCACTTTACCAGGGAATGCAAGGCTCCCAAATCAAATCTAGGAACCTCTCAATCCTCCACACATCCCACTACACCTAAAGCCTCTGGGAAGTCAACTGAACAACACACAACTTTTGTTCCTCAAGAAGTGGACTGGAGTTTCATGGTATAGAATATGACCCCTGCTCAAGCATTGATGGTTGGAACTGATGACAACAAGGTATTTGAACACCTCTATACTCCAGCTTGTATTGCTAAAGTTAAACTGTATCAGGACTATAATATGGAAATAAAATTTGATATTGAGTCTTTAAATATTCTTAAGAGTGATTTTAAAAGGGCCGAATCTAACTATAAAATGTGATAAGATCAATTGAGACAATCTGTAATGATTTATGTAAACAATTCAAGAGAAACACAAACAATTATAATCAATTCAAGCAATATCAACAAATTCACAGTTCATTGATATAGCTAAGACAATTACAAGAGTAAGAAAGCAGTTAACAATTCTCAACAAACTCTCAATCACTATTTTTTCAACTATTATAACTAACTCTCTAGTCTAAGCTATTTATACTAGCAACTAAGGAACTAACATTTTACAAAACTAGTCCCTATACTAGTACAAAATATAAAATATACAATAAAAGACTAAATGTTAATCTTTCAAGGGTTCTAACAAAATGAAAATAGAAGAGTTAGAAAAATTGTGTCCTTTTTAAAACATGAACATACCATCTATAAGACTCGAATCAAAGATTTAATTTCCAAATTGAGTGAGGCTCAAGCCCAGCTAGTCACGGCTGAGGCTCAAGCAAGAAAGCATGCTATTTCTGAGCAAAACTTCCAAGCCATTCTTGCATCATCCTCTTACTCAAAACTTTGTTTTCAAAACAAAGGTGGGTTGGGAACCAATGAAATTGCTCCACCACAGTCTTATGAGTCTATTAGACAACCAATATATGGGACTGAAGAGCAAGAGGTTCCATCTACTGACCCACCTTCCCATGAGTTAAAGAGTGATGCAGTTATGGAGACCATCACAAGGAAGAACCAGGTAAATCAACCCTCTCTCACCAGTGATGATCAACCCCTAACCACAAAATCTAGAAGAAACAGGGCTAAGGAAGCCAAAAAAAATGCTAAGAAAGTTGCTGAGTCCAAGTTGAAAATAGACCCAAAACAAAAGGGTGTGTTTATTTTAGCTAGATTCTAGATGGTTGGAAACTCTAATCCTGGAAAGGTGTGTAGTACCAGCAAACCTGTCCTATAGAATGATGAGAAGTTAAAGGGAAATATTGTTGATGAAGACAAGAAAAGCAAGAAACAACAGTCCTTAAATCCCCCAAAGACTAACATTGCATGCATAATGTGTGGTCTGCAAAACCATATGGCTAAAGATTGTTACTACAATTTTGCAACCACACATCATGTAAATAATGTTAAAAAAAAGGAGTCAAGGAGGGTTTCACATTTAGACCTTATAATATGGTCCAAGTGATAAGGAAAGGAATGCATGTTTCCAAAGCAAAGTTGCTTTCGGAAGAAACTCATTCTTACGAAGGGAAAATAGCTTCGGAAAAGAAGGCAAAGAAAATTCAAAAAAACAAGAGAGTTCCTTTGAAAACTTCCGAGAAAAAGACTACTTCGGAAGAAAAGGTGGTGAAGGCTACTTTCGAGAAAAGAGAAGCTTCAGAAGAATGCCATGCTGCCCAAGCTTCAACAAGCTCATCAACACTGATTAGCCAAGGGATGGAATGGAAGATCAGATAAGATGTTACAGCCCAATAACAAACATCTATTGAAACCCCATACATACATTTTGGTTCAATTAAATTCTCATCATTGGAAAAACCCAAGGCTAGCAAGGCTTGGGTATCCAATAAAAACTAACTTTTCACCTTATGTGCAGGGACATCCGAATGACAAAAATGACAATGTGTGGATTGTGTATAGTGGATGCTCCATGCATATGACTGGGAACAAATCTCTTCTTTAAAAATTTCAACATTTTTATAGAGGTCCTGTTTAATTTGGAGGTGAGGCTGGAGGATACATTTCTGGCAGAGGGAATGTATCTAACGGCAGGTTAAGAGTCGACAAAGTAAACTTTTTCAAACGGCTTGAACACAATTTGTTAAATATTTCTTAGTTTTATGATTAAAAATCATCAAATTCTTTTCACAGAACATGAGTGCATTATCCTCATACCCATGATGATAATTCCTCAGGAATTTGTGCTTCTTAAATCTCCTAGGAAAGGAGAAATGTACAAGTTAGATATGAACAATGCTTCCCATTGGGTGTAGTATCATGCTTTCTTTTCAAAGCTGATCGTGATAAGTACACTCTATGGCATAAATGAATGTGTCATGTCAATTATAAATTGGTTAAAAATAACTTGGTACATAGTTTGCCTAAAAGGGAATTTTTCTGCAAAGATAACTGTGTTGCATGTTTGAAAGGAAAGCAACATAGAGCATCTCATAAATTCAAAGTAGTTAACTCTATCACCACTCCATTACACTTATTGCACATGGATCTATTTAGTCCCACAAGTATAATAAGCATTGAAAGTAAATCATATTGCCTTATAATTGTTGATGATTTTACCATATTTACATGGGTATTTTTTTAAGAACTAAAGATGAAACAACTAAAACTTTAAAATCTTTTATTTTTAAAATATAAAATCAAATTGATTATAAGATTAAGATAATTAGAAGTGATTAAGAGACTAAGTTTAAGAATCAAGTTCTTGACTCATTCTGTAACTCAAAGGGATTGCCAGACAATATAGTGCTCTTAGAACTCCTAAAAAAATGATGTTACTGAGAGGAGAAACAAGACACTTATTGAGGCTGCTCGAACTATGTTAGTTGATTCAAGACTGCCTCTAACATTCTGGGCAGAGGCAGTCAGCACTACATGCTATGTGTAGAACAAAGTTCTTGTAGTTAAGTCATATGGAAAAACCCCTTATGAGCTATGGAGCAAGAGGCCACCATTCATTGCCTTTCTTAGGTCCTTTGGTAGTAGGTTTACCATACTTAATACATAAGAAAATTTGGAAAATTTTTCTGAAAAGTCAGATGATGCTATATTTGTCGGATATTCCTCCAACTCTAATGCCTAAATAGTTTATAACATCAAGAATCAACAATTTGAGGAATCATCTCATAATGTTATCAATGAGCACACTCCTTTTGTTAGGGGGAATGACCTTGCACATATTTTAAATTTAGAATTGTTTCCAAACTATTCTAAATCTTCTTGTGAGAATGTTTTAGCTGGAACAAGTACTTAGAGTGATACTTATGATGATCAATTGTTTGAGTTACCCAGAGCTCTTCCAAGTTCTCCAAGTGTTGCTGAAAATCAAGCTCCTACAATCATCAGATCTGATAGCATAACTATCTCAAGTGATAATGGAGCTTCAACATGTTGTTAACTTTGTGAGCCTCAAAACTCATCAGGTGACAATGCACAACACCAAGCTGATGGAAGTAGCATTCTGAAGGAGCAGGAACTGCCAATGTTGCCCCATAGTCAACTGAAACTGATGTTGTTTCTCATTTATTCAATCAGTCCTCACTGAATGACTATAAAATAGGGTTGTTCACAAGTCGATCTGAACTGAGCGGACCTTTGCTCGTGCTTGACTCGTTTCCAAACCGAACCGAGCCGAGCCGATCAGCTCATTTACAACCAAGCGGAAAATCGAACAAGCATTTTTCGAGCGTTAAATTTTCGAGTGAGTGTCGAGCTAGCGCAAACGAGCGGTGAACAATTTATACAACCCAATTATCTTGTGTGTCATATGATTTATACTATAATGAATAAGGTTTAATAACTTAAAAATTAACCACTTTTACATAAAATTTTCATGTATGACAATACGTTGTGGCTGACGATAAAACTAAGGCTATAGCCGATAAGGCAGAGAACATATTGCAGAGAACTATAACGGTGAGAGTGGGAGATGATCGAAAAAATATATCTTAATGACTTAAGATTTCACTTTTATTTTTAATGTAGAATTTTTTTAGGTTGATTGATCAATAATACATAACTATAATTATATATTTGTATATATAGGTCAAATGTACAAGAGTACTATGTATAGTAGTTGGGTTGAATCAATGCAAGAGGAATTTCTTCAATTCAAAATACAAAAGGTTTGGAACCTATGTCCGCTACCATCCGATCAAGTAACAATAGCCACCAAATGGGTTTTAAGGAACTAAAAAAGATGATAGAGGCTTGATTATCAAGAACAAGGCAAGATTGGTAGTTTAAGGATCCACTCAAAAGAAAGGAATTGATTACACTGATCTCTTTGCACCTGTTGCAAGACTTGAGGCAGTGAGCATCTTTCTTGCTTATACTGCATCCAAGAATTTTACTATTTACCAACTTAATGTCAATTGTGCATTTCTATATGGGAATATATATAGGGAAGTCTACGTGTGCCAACCAGTTAGATCTAGAAAGGCTGGTGAATGTAAAACCAAACACTTAGACTATTTTGGTACAACTAATAAAGGACTTCCAAAGCTAAGAGTGGAACTTTCGAACACAAATGGTGTTCTTCTGAAGTAAAGGGCAAGACCAACTTATGAAGGAAAACTCCAACTTCCAAAGACGAAGTCTCTGCTCTTCTGAAGCTTCAACACTTAGAAGAAATGAAGACTACAACTTCTGAAGTATGAAGTCCTAAGGAAGCCTCGGAAGAAGTAGCCACTTCTGAAGTATAAGTGGCTTCGGATGAACAAGTTCTTCCGAAGCCAGTTAACCTTTGGAAGTAGCTACTATGAACCAGTGTATATAAGCATTGTCTCTCTAACACTCCGCTGCAGACCTCTGATATATAGCATGGTGTTTTATGTAAAACCCATGTAGTTGATCATACTTTATTCCACTGTTCACCTTTATTAGTTAAAGATACTTTAACTTTAGCTTTGTAGTATTTGCTTTAGTCTAAGGTTTCCAGCTGGTATCAAAGTATATCCGGTTGTAGGTAGTAGTATATATAGGTTTTCATTGTAACTCATGTATTATGCTTGTAAGAATGTTGTAATACTTTGATTTGAGAAATAATATATACAAGTATCTTGAAAAACTATTCTCTTGTGCTTGCTTTGATTTACTTAGTATATTATCATCAATTCTTAGAAGGATTCTGAATGATCACAAACCTGAGTGTTACTTAGTGAGTTTGGGAGAGAAATACTCGTGTTCAGAATAAAAACTGATCCTGCAATGGGTATTAGAGCTTTTTAGGCTCTTGATTATGTGATCATACCATCCTAATCAACCTTTTCTTCACTCACCTACTCACTTCACTTAAAAATGGCCCTTAACCAGAAATCTGAATGTGAAATGGGGACAATGACTAAAGCACCTATCATCACCCAGAAAATTTCAGACAATGGAGCAGACATTGAAGGGTTTATCAGATATCAAGACAGCCGAATGTGTAAATCTATCGCCAATGGCCCTTACAAGCCAAAGGTTGTTGCACCTACTGGAGGTGGTGCTATAATAGAAAAGGCGGTGGAAGATTACTTTAAAGAAGACCACAAACGATTTGATATTGATGGCAAGGCCATGACTATTCTGATGACTGTTATACCCAACTCCATCATGGTGGGGTTTGAGCATTACCAGTCAGCTAAAGAACTCTTTGATGCCTTAACCAACATGTACACAAACTCCAACGACTCAAAGAAAGATTCACTGAAACAATAGTTTGAGAATTTTACTCACATTGCTAGAGAGACCCTGAGCCAGCAATACTTTAGGTACATGGATCTTATCTCCTTCATTCAGTCTGTGGGAGTAACTCTTGAATTGAGAGATCTCTCTAGGAAATTCATGAGTGCACTCCACAATGAGTGGACGTTCTACTGTGTCTTTATCAAGAGGACAGAAAATTTGAACTCCCTCACCATGACTAAACTATATGACATTCTAGATGGATATCGTGTAGAGATGGAGAACAAGATTGGCCGACAAGTGAGCAGACCTTCAAGCCTTCCTGCTTGCAACACACTTATGGTTTTAGAAGGCTCAAGACCCCTACAACCTCAGCAGTACCTGACATATTTTCAGCAGCCATCATATTCCTCTGGGCCTTACATTACATTTCCTGAGACTCCAAGGTCTCAACAGGCTTAACCGAGTCATTTTCAGGAAGGTTGTGCTTTTGTCACAGGAAGTGGACACTCTGGTAACTCTCAGTTTTGCTTTGAATATCTGGAGTGTTTCAGCCCAAATGATGTGGAATACATGGACATAGTCCAACAAATGACTTTGTTAACCTACGGGGCGAAGAAGTTCTTCAAAAGAACTGGAAGGCTATTTTGCTATTGAATGCAAAGCTCCCAAATATAATCTAGGATCTACTTATGGCTCCACATATCCTACAACACCTAAAGTTGTTGGAAAGTCAACTAAGATAGTTGTTGTGGCTCAGGAAGTTGATTGGAGCTTTATGGTGGGAACAGACAACTTAAAGGTTTATGAACATCTCTGTACTCCAGCCTGTATTGCTAAGGTTAAAATGTACGAGGACTACAATATGGAAATTAAATCTGACATTGAGTTCTTGAATATCTTAAAAGCTGCTTTTAAAAGGGCTAAATCTGACTATCAAACTCAAATTGAGGAGCTAGAAAACACAATATCCTCTTCAAAACATGAGCACACTAATTACAGGACTCAAATCAAGGATTTAATATCCAAATTGACTGAGTCTCAAGCCAAGCTAGTTATAGCTGAGGCTCAAGCTAGGAAGCATTCTATTTCTGAGCAAAACTTCCAAGCCATTCTTGCATCATCCACTCACTCAAAACTATGTTATCAAAACAAAGGTGGGTTGGGAACCAATGAAATTGCTCCACCATATTCTTATGAGTCTATTAGACAACCAATGTGTGGTACTGAAAAGCAAGAGGTTCCATCTGCTGACCCACTTTCCCATGAGTCAAAGAGTGATGCAATAATGGAGACCATCACAGGGAAGAACCAGGTAATTTTACCCACTCTTACCAGTGATTATCAACCCCTAACCACCAAAGCCAGAAGAAGCTAAGCTAAGGCAGGCAAAAAAACTGTCAAGAAAGTGGTTAAGTCCAAGCTGAAGATAGACCTAAAGAAAAAGGGTGTGTTCATTTCAACTGGATTCCAGGTGGTAGGAAACTCTAATTCAGGAAAGGTGTGTAGTACCAACACTCCTGTCCTACCAAAGGATCAAAAGTTAAAAGGAAAGATCGCAGATGAAGAAAAGAAGAACAAGAAAATGCAATCCTCAAGTTCCAAGAAAATTAACATTGTCTACATAATGTGTGGTCTGTATAATCACATGGCCAAAGATTGTTACTACGATCCTGCTAGCACACATTATGCAAATAATGTTTAAAGAGAAGGAGTCAAGGAAGGTTTCACATTTGGACCCTATCACATGGTTCAAGTGTTAAATAAAAGAAAACTTGTCTGGGAAGCAAAGTTGTTTTTGGAAGAAACTCATTCTTCCGAAGGGAAAATTGTTTCTGAAGACAAATTCAAGAAAACGCAAAAGAACAAAAGAGTTTCTTTGAGACATTCTGAGAAAAGGACTGCTTCGGAAGAAAAGGAGGTGAATGTATTCTAAAAGAAAGAAGCTTCGGAAGAATACCAAGCTGCACAAGCTTCATCAAGCTCATTTTCTATTATCAACCAAGGGATGGAATGGAAGATCAAGGAAGATGGTGTTGCCCAAACCTCTTCTTCAAAGACATCCATTGAACCCCTATGCATAAAGTTTGGTTCAATTATGTCACTGTCATTAGAAGAACCCAATGCCAACAAGCCTTGGGTTTCCAATCAAAACTAATCATCTCATCTTATGTGCAGGGACATCCGTATGACAAGAATAACAATATATGGATTGTGGATAGTGGATGCTCCAGGCACATGACGGACATATCTTTCCTTAAACAATTTCAACATTTTGATAGAGGTCTTGTCTAGTTTAGAGATGAGGCTGGAGGATATATTTATGCTAGAGGGAGTATATCCAATGGTAATTTAAAAGTTGACATAGTAAACTTTGTCAAATAGTTTGAACACAACCTGTTAAGTATTTCTTAGTTTTGTGATCAAAAGCATCAAATGCTCTTCATAAAACATAAGTGCATTATCCTCAAACTCGGGATGACAATTCCTCAGGAATTGGTGCTTCTTTGATCTCTTAGGAGAGGGGATATGTACAAGCTGGATATGAACAATGCTTCCTCACTATGTGAAGTATCATGCTTTCTTTCCAAAGCTGATAGTGATGAGTCAACCTTATGGCATAAACGAATATAAAGGAAATCATATTTCCTTGTGATTGTTGATGATTTTACAAGATTTACAACGGTATTTATTTTAAAAACTAAAGATGAAACTACTGAAACTTTAAAATCTTTTATTCTTAAAATAGAAAATCAAATTGATCACAAGGTTAAGATAATCAGAAGTGATCAAGGGACTGAGTTTAAGAATCAAGTTCTTGACTCATTCTGTATCTCAAAAGGGATTACCAGACAATATAGTGCTCCCAGAACTCCTCCATAAAATAGTATTGCTGAGAGGAGAAACAAGACACTTATTGAGATTGCTTGGACCATGTTAGCTGATTCAAAGTTGCCTCTAACATTCTGGGTAGAGGCAGTCAGCACTGCATGCTATGTGTAGAACAGGGTCCTTGTAGTTAAGCCACATTAAAAAACCCCTTATGAGCTATGGAACAAGAGGTCACCGTTTATTGGCTTTCTAAGGTCCTTTGGCAGTGGGTGTACCATACTTAACACAAAGGACAATTTGGCAAAATTTGCTGAAAAGTCGGATGATGCTATCTTTATTGGATATTCCTCCAACTCTATTGCTTATAAAGTTTACAATATTAAAAATCAACAATTTAAGGAATCATCCAGCATTGTTATTAATGAGCACACTCCTTGTGTTAAGGGAATGACCCTGATCATATTTTTGACTTAGAATTGTTTTCAAATTATTCTAAACCATCTTCTGAGAATGCTTCAGCTGGAACATGTACTCAAAGTGACTCTGATGATGATCAATTGTTCGAGTTGCCTAGACCTTTTTCAAGTTCTCCAGGAATATCTGAACATCAAGCTCCCACAACTAGTAGATCTGACAACATGACTATCTCAGGAATCAGTGGAGCTTCAACCAGTTATCAGCAAAGTGAGTCTCACAACTCATCAACTGCTCCATGTTCTTCTCCACTGTTTTTTTAATAAGTATGGGAGATGGGATCAAATCCCATATGAACTAGGATGCCTAGTTCATGGGCTGGTGAAAAGCCTCCGCTTCAATTACTCAAGGTTTGTGCTGACTAACCTTATGGGGAACCTCAAGAGGGACCCATTCTTCATGTATCCCAGGTTACTTCAGCACATCATCATCAACTATTAGCTGGACCATAGTCAACTTGTCTGTGTAGTTGTCCTACCAGTTCCTCAAATGAGGTTGACCATCTTCAAAGTCTTGAATAAAGTGTCCACCAACTACACTGGAAGACACACTAATCTTCTTCCAAGTATGATTGAGCCAATGGCTCCTAGTGACATCTTTGTTAACCGCATATGTGATGAACCTACACCAGCAACTACCTTCACATTGCCAACCCTATATTCTCACCCCATCAAATATACCTACCAGAGACCACCCAAATAAGCCCTTGTTAAATCTACTCTCATTGAGCAAGCCCCTCCTGTTCAATCCAAAAAGACTAGAGTGGGAACATGGGCCCCCATTCAGTCTGAGGTCTCACCATCCTTCACATTTGAACTTAATAAAGGTATTGAGTCTCCTCAATCTCAATCCTTTGAGCCTGAAACCCAAGTTGAAATCCCTCAAGGTGAGTCTCTATACTTTCCTGAGCAACCAAAAAGGGACAGCCCCACCAAAGGCTCAATGCCAATAGATATTGACCAAAGTCCTGGGTCATTAGGTTTAACTTCCATATCATTCACTAACCTACTGATAAGAAATGATGAGGAGATTAAGTCTCTTCATGGCAATAAAGTATCCCCAATACCTTATGGATCAACAGAGCCTAAAGGGACCTCTTATCTCTAACCCGCATTAGCAGAAACCAACTGAGGTGAGTCCTACTAATGTGGAGGGGACTCATGTTAATTCAATTGCCACTACTTATGGAGCCTCATTAGATCCTTAGGGCAGTGGTAACTTTTCAGAGTCTTAATCTACGACAACTGTGCCTTTTGATGCCTTTGAAAGAGACATCATTCAGCAAGGGAAACCAAGGTGTCAAGAAACCACATCTGGTGGTGAGGATGAATATACAAGGTATATTACCTCATCTCCCCATGATTCTTCAAAAGAAGATGAGGGAAGTCTGAAACTCACCATTCAAGACTTACTTTCTAAAGTCTCAAATCTTGAATCTGAGGTTAAGACTTTAGAGGATAGGTCCGCCACTCAGCAACTTGAGATTGAAAATCTCAAAGCTCAACTAGCTGAGAAACAGATTGAGAGATCTGCCAGGCATGTACCGATTCAGGTCTCATTGACCTCTTCGTCTAGCTCATCTAGCTCTCAAGATGATGCTACCAAAAAGGAGGAGAGTGTTAAGAGAAAAACATATGTGGAGCATAGACCAAGCTTTAACTTCTCTAACTTCAAGATACATGGTTCCCAAAGCAACAATTTTTCTTGAGCCTCCTTAAATTATCCTGCAAATGGACCCAAGGATGCTTAGAGATCTCAATAGGATCTTCTCTAAGTTCTTGATAGGATCTTCTTTAGATCAGCCTAGTCCTGATGCAACTATGATTTAGTTTGGAGTTGAAGAACTTCAAAGGATAAATGCACCTTCTACTATTGTGGAAGAAGTTGGTCAACCTAAAGCTCACATGGAACCTGAGATTGATTTCGAAGGGGAAATGTGGATTGATGGCCCAACAACTAAAATAATTGGGACATATAATGCATTCCCTCAGGCTTCCAAAGTTGAAGACAAAGCCTCGAAAGAACAGCTTCAATCTTCCGAAGCTGAGATGGAAGATCTAATTATCACAGATGCAATTCTAGAGCTGGCATCTAAGGTGAATAGTGAGGATTTTCTCAACCGACCCCTAGTTCAAACAACACCACTACAACAAGCTCCAACCACCATCTCTTAGCCTGAAACTTCCATCCAAAAACCCCCAAGATCTAGCCCTTCCGAAGATGTCAAAGGACAAAGGAAGATGACTGAGGAAGAGCTTTAGGAGGAAGCAAGGTTAGAAAAACTTAAGAAGAAAGGTAGACTCTAAACTATTAAGTTGTTAGCTGCAAGTAGCAAAGCAACTGCAACTAACTAGCAGGTTGTCAACAACAGAAAGAGGGTGGAGATCATTGATAGACTTATCAAGCTTGGAGCTGTTAGTGAAGATGTGCTCCTGCTATCACTAGAGGAGTTAACTGAGCTGGAAAAGGCAACCCTGCTACTGATTGAACAAAGGGAAGAAGCAACAAGGTTGGCCTTAGAGGAGGAAAGAGAAAGGAAGAAAAGGGAAGCTGATTTGCAGCTTAGGAGGGAAAGGATAACTTTCTTAACCTCTAGGGGTTTCTCTCTAGAAGAACTCGTTTACAGCTTTAATGATAAATATTAATTAGTCCATCTCATTTGAAAAACTTTTCAAAATGTGTCTTGTCTTTGTCAATACAATCTAAGTCCTATTACAAAAAAAAATCTTTAAAAATTCATTAAGTATAAATTCTTCCATAAAGGAATTAACCCTCGGAAGATGTCATATATATCTTCTGAATCAAAATTCCTCCAAGGGAAATCTTATCTTCTAAAGAGTTTTTAGTCTCGGAAGAAGCTTTCTGATATCATATCAGATCTACTTCCGATATTAATAAACTTCTTTACTTAGAAGGCATTCTTACTCTCGGAAGTAAATTAAATAAACCTTCGGAAGTAATATTGGCTTCGGAAGAAGATTACCTTCAGAAAGTTTTATTCTTGGAAGAAAGCTTTACTATGTAATGTAAATCTTTTGGGTCCCACTCTGTAAAAAGGTAAAGATTTTTTTAATGATGTCAGAATTTTTAAATGGATTTTATCTTACCGCCCTTGTCACCTCATACCCCAAACCATTACTTCACCTTATCCATCCATCATTTTCACCCATTTAAATACTTCTGACCCACTTACTTAATCATTTTACCAATTTTACTGCCCAAAGCTTCCTTCTCCTTCAATTTACCCAAATTCAAGCTCATTTCTCTGCATCTTTCTAAAAAATAGCACTAAATCCTCAACACAAAAAGTTGCACTCCTTGACTCTTCCAAGGATGCCGACTTCTTTGAGATCATCTCCTTTGTTACCCAATCCACCTATTTCACTTCCCTAACTATCAACCCCACTATTTATTCAACTACATGGCTAAATTTTAAGGAAATGGATAGATTGTAATCCTGAACGGATTTAAGGTTCTTAGGTTGAGCATCTGTGGTTAGAAATTGATCATATCTGAATAGATCATCAGGGAGCATCTAGAGCTTCATGATAAAGGCTCTCCTACAGAGTTCCCCAAGGTAGACCTGGATGACACATATACCCAAATAGGATATGGTGGTGATGTGAGCAGGTCAACTATGTACAAGTTTTACTTTTCCTAAAATTGAAAGTTCCTGCTTCACATAATCCTTCACTACTTGTCAAACAAGTCTGGGAGATGGAATCAAATCCCATATGAACTAGGATGCCTAGTTCATGGGTTGGTAAAAGGCCTTCGTTTCAACTATTCAAAGTTTGTGCTAATCAATCTGATAGGGAACCTTCAAAGGAAAAATCTTACATGTATCACAGGTTCATTCAACACATAATTAACTGTGAGCTGAACCAAAGCAAGCTTGTCTATGCAGCTGCTTTACTTGTCTCTCACATGAGGTTGACCATCTTCAAAGTGCTTAAGAGGATGTCCACCAACTTCACTGGAAGACACACTGCATTTCTTCCAGATATTATTAAGCGCATAGCTCCTGGTGACATCCCTGTTAAACCTATAGGTAATGAACCCATACCAGCAATGATCCCACAATGCCAAATCTACCTTCTCAGCCCATCAAAATTACCTATCAGAGATGATCCAAACAAACCCTTGTTCAATCTCCTCTGACTGATCAAGTCCCCCCTTTTCAATCCAAAAAGGCTAGAGTGGAAACATAGGCTCCCACTTAGTCTAAGGTCCTACCTTCCTTCACAATCAACCTCAATATGGGTCTTGAATCTCCTCAGTCTCAATCCTATGAGCCCGAAAACCAAGATGAAACCCCTCAGGATAAGTCACTATAAACTCTTGAGTAGCCAAGAAGGGATAGTCTTCTCATAGGCTCAATGCCATTAGTTATTGATCAAGGTGTCGAGTAATTAGAAATAACCTCTATATCCTTTACTGACCTTTTAATAGAATCTAATGAGGAGATTATGTCTCTTCAGGGCCATGAGGTTGATCCACAACACCCACCTAAGGATCAACTAAGACTAAAGAAACACCTGATCTCTAGCCCCCATCAGCAAGCCCCAACTGAGGTGAGTCTCACTGATGTGGGGGGGGACTCAAGTAGATTCATTTGCCACTACTAAAGGAGTCTCATTGGATCCTCATGAAAATGGTAACATTTCTAAGACTGAATCTATGGCAACCGTGCCCGTTGATGACTCTAAAAAAGACATTATTAGTCAGGGGAAGCTAGGGTGACATTAAACCACATCTAATGGTGAGGATGAACATACTTGGTATGTTACCTCATCTCCTTATCATTATTTTAAAGAAGATGACGGAAGTCTGCAACTCACCATAATAGACCTACTTTCTAAAATCTCAAACATATAATCCAGGGTTAAGACTTTAAAAGATAGGTCTGCCAGTTAGCAACTTAAGATTGAAAGTCTCAAGGGCAAACTAGCTAAGAAACAGACTGAGAGATCTATTAGGCATGTACCAATTCAATTCTCCTTGATCTCTTCCTATAGCTCATCAATCTCTCAAGATAATGATACAAAAAATAGGGAGAGTGTTCAGAGACAAACACATGAGGAACCATAAAGTTTAGCTCTTTTATATTGACTTTAAGATATCCTGCTCAGCAAGTAACAGTGTTCCCTAAGCCTTCTCCAATCATTCTCTAGGTGGGCCCAAGGATGGTTAATGATCTAACAGGTTCTTTTCCAAGTTCTTGATGAGATCTTCCATTGAACAACCAAGTTCGGATGTTGTTGTGGCATACTTTGGAGCGGAAGAGCTTCAAAAGTTGAATGCACCTTCTACCACTGTCCAAGAAGTTGGTCAACCTAAAGTCTACATTGAAACCGAGATTGATTTCGAAGGGGATATGGGGATTGATGGCCCAACAACTGAAACTGTTGGGATAGATAATGTAATCCCAAAAACTTCCGAAGCTGAAGTCAAAGCCTCAGAAGAACCATTTCAATCTTCCGAATCTGAGATGCAAGCTACAGAAGGCTTAGTTTCTCTATCTAATGATCTAATTATCACAGATAATTCTTGAAGTAGCATCTGAGGTAAATAATGAGGACTTTCTCAACTTACCCCTCACTCAAACACCATCATCACCTCATGCTCCAATCACCACCTCCCAACCTGAAACCTCTAAACAAGAACCTCTAGGTCTCAAACTTCCGAATACATTAAAGGTAATAGGAAGATGACTACGGAAAAACTTCTTGAGAAAGAAAGGTTGGAGCAGCTGAAAAGGAAAGTTAGACTCCCCACTGGGAAGCTACTAGGTGCGAGTAGCAAAGTAGTTGTAGCCAACTAGGAGGCTATCAACAATAGAAGGATGGTGAAGATCATTGACAGCCTTGTCAATCTTGGAGCTGTAAGTGAAGATGTGCTCTTGCTACCATTGAAGGAGCTGATTGAGTTAGAAAAGACAACCCTGCTGAAGATTGAGCAAGAAGAAATAGCAAGGTTGGCCTTAGAGGAAGAAAAGTTAAGAAAGAAAGAAGAAGTTGAATAGCAGCTCAGGAGTAAAAAGATAACCTCAGAAGAAGTAGCCTCTTCCGAAGTATAAGTGACTTCGGAAGAACATGTTATTCGAAGCAAATTAACCTTCGGAAGAACCTACTATAAATCACTGGACATAAGTATGGTCCCCCTGACAAATTATGTTAATACTGTTATACTTAACATTGGACAATATTACCATGTGTTGTTTATTTTTAAATATCAGACACATATTACGTTTAATAAGTATAACAACCTATTAACTTTACACCTAAAGTGTTGTCCTATAATTTTTATAGCGTTTCATACTTAAAAAGAAAAATTGTTGCTCATATAAAATTTACAAATTAATACCTTCTTTTAGCTAACAAAAGATCGAGTTTTATTATTTCTGTATAGCTAATGAGTTTTTTTTCTCCTCTGTAAGCTTGGAGTCTTATTTTGTAGGATTAAAATTGCAATAAATGAATGTAAATATTTATGCATATATATTAAAAAAAAAATTCTACTACAATAATTACAAATATAGTTAGATATTTAATATCAAAAACAGTTAATTAATATATCAACATATACTATTTACTTAAAAGCAAGCTAAACCACTCGACCTTTGCTTTAGTATATAGTATAATTAGTTTTAAATATTAACAATTTTTCTTCTCTAGATCAGGTGGTAGCGTACTCATATTTTAAACATTGGGTGTGGAGTTTGAAACTTACATGCCTCACTGTTTGGGTATTTTTTTTTCACAACTCATTTGAGAATTTACTAAATTTGTCCCTTCTTTGGTCCTTGGCTACTTGTTTCTACCGCAATGTTCTTTCATTTCATCTATGTTTTGATGTATATTTTATTCAAGAAATGAGTGAGTTCAAATATGGAACGTTTTTGTGTTTATTTTTATGTATGTTCTGAGTTGGCATATGTTTTAATGTAAATTTTGTTTGGAAGAACGTTAAGTCAAATATATTACATTTTCATTTAACAATAAAAATCCAAGTTACTCTACGTCTCAACGTAAATTTAATTCGGAAATCAGTCCAGGTGATTGTAATATATATTTTATCACATTGCATATGTCTCCATCACGCGTGTTTTTTTGTATGTCTTGAGTCGATCTACATTTGACACAAATTCTAGAAAATTGTCAAATCAAATTCTACATTTCATTCAATAGTATATATTCAAGTTACTCTATGTTTTAATGTAAATATAATTCAGAAACGAGTTGGGTTAATCGTAGACTATACTTTATCATCATGCATATGATGCAGCCATAATGTACGGCGGTTAAAAAACCTAGTTACTTATTATTTTTTTGAACGGCTGGTTAGTTGTTAGTTGTTAGTATCACCAAGTTAGTAAAATTCACCCATGCCAAAGTTTGAACCTTAAACTTCCAATAGAGATAAAAGCCTCCACCTCCTTTTAACTACTAGGCTAAAAAATTATTGATAAAAAAACTAGTTACTTTTTTTAACGGCTAGTTATTTATTAGTTGTTAGTATCACCAAGTTAATTAAATTACTCATGTCAAAGTTTGAACTTTAACCGTTCAATAAAGATAAAAGCCTCTCACCTTCTCTTAACTACTACGCTAAAAAATCATTTCTCTTAACTACTAGCCTAAAAAAATCATTTGTAAAAAAGCTACTTACTATATCACAATCTGAAAGGTCGGCGGTGACCTTATCATCTTATGGAGTCACGTGCGAGTTTCCAATCATACCCAGCCATGTGGTAAAGCTTTATTTCTTTCTTTATTTTGCACTTTTTTCTATAATCATATATTATTGGTTTAAAACTAGAAATAGATTTCCATCTTTGGCAGTTGGTTGTTGGGATTGCCGCTTAAGCCGGCTTAAGCACTCGGCGCAGGTTCGACTTTTTCTGACCAATTTTAAGTTTTCATAAATAATTGTTTGACGTGGAGGAAGTGTGTGGGGTAAGTGGACCATACCTTCACAAAATTATAAGGCAAATGAGAGGGGTTGGCAGCCATATATTTTACGTGAGGTAATTGCAATGCATGTTACACTTCAATAATTATGTGTTAATTGTAAATTTATTTCTTTTGTTAGGATACGCATTGGTTACAATATGATGTATTTTCATTCCATGGTATAAAATCTAAGTTTGAAACGAATTCGAACGATTGTAATCTATAATTTATCATGTTGCATACACTGTACCTACACGTGTTTTTTATCTACATTTTGAGTTGGTTTATGTTATTGATATATATTTGTTTGGAAAAGAGTTGAGTTAAACATAATACATTTTACTCAGCGATATAAATTCAAATTATTATACATATCATTGTAAAAGTAGATTGGAAACGAGTCTGGTCGAATCGAATGTAGTATATACCCATCGCGGCGCCACAACAAAGCGCAATGGATAAAATTTCTAGTTTATTTTAAATACCGTAACTAACATTTCTTAAAATATGGTTTATATAATAACTATTATTTTTAAATTAATGTATGTATTATTGTTTTCGTTCATTTTGGCCAAACACAACTTAATTCATTTTAACTTTGTCATTCACTCTAAAATACGTTTGTATTTATTAGTTATGTCCGTTTATTTCTTTTTATGAAACAATAACTTCAGCGTAAACTATTTCCATGCTTTCTTTCCAATGCCACCACCGTCTGACTAACCACCGTGATGTTGTCCAGCTGTTAAAAACCATCAGACCACCACACCCCCACCCCTGTTGGCTTTTGCGCTATCTCTCTCTCTCTCACCACCATACCATAAATAGCATCGCCACTACCACTACCACACCATCGGGCTATGACTCCGAACACCGACAACCTCACCAGATCCGATCACTAAGGCCGTTGATGGCAATTTGTCACCGGAATCACGCAGGTGAAGCTTAAAAGAGGAACCGTGCATAATTTGTTTGCACCATCTGCTTTAATGGTTGTTTGTTATGGTGGCGGTGGCGAATGCAGAAAGGGAGAGGATGGCTGGTGGCGGTGGTGCCTCTGATGTTAAGCGGTGGAAATAAAATAATAATTAAAAAACAGACCAATGCAATAAAAAGTTATAACGTTTTCTTTACAACTTGTAGTCTTACTTACATTAACTCTCCTCACGTATTTAATAGTAACTACGATCGGCAAGGAAGATAAAAAATCAACACCATTACGCATTTTAACTACATATTATTCAAACTCGTTTGAAAGTAACTAACTACATATTATTCAAACTCGTTTGAAAGTAACTGAATTTACAAATCACGACTTGCAGGATCGGTTTATATCACTAACACTTTGTTTTTCTCTCAAACTCATTTGAACAACACTCAGATGAAAAAAGAGTCAATAGGAGTTGATCACAATATAATAAGTAGTAAAGAACACAAAAAGTAATTTTCAAGGTACTTGCATATATTGCTTCTCAACTCAAATGTTACAAAACTCTTACAAGTAGTATATTATGAGTTACAATGAGAAACTATATATAATACTACCTACAGCCGGATATAGTTTGATACCATCTGGGATTCTATAACTAAAGCCTATACTACAAGACTATAGTTTAAGGTATCTCAGATAAAGTCTTATCTGAGATATGGTAATCAGGACATGTCCCTAACTTACCTTTTGACACCAACTAAAGTTGGTAACTTTTACTATCATAAAATATGAACAGTGGAATAAAGTATGATCAACTACATAGCTCTTTGAGAAGATGCCATGCAGTATCAGAGGTCTGCAGCGGAGTGTCAGAGACCATACTTATATCCACTAGTTCATAGCATTGTCTTCCGAAGGTTAAATGGCTTCGGAAGAACAAGGCTTAAGAGCTTCTTCTGTCTTCATACTTCGAAAGCAGTCTTCTGAATTTATCTTTTTAGACTTGATCTTTGGAAGTAAGTTCTTTGACTTCGAAAGTAGAGTTTGTCATCGGAAGTTGATCTTTCACTTTGTCTTCAAAAGAACTTTACAATCTTCGGAAGTTTCATGCTTAGCTTCGGAATCCTTTGTAGGTAGCACCAAAATTGTCTAAGTGATTTGGTTTTGGTTACACCAGCCTTCTTCTTGATCCAACATACTCCCCCTAGGCTGATGCTACAAAAACCTCACTTGTCTCTGCTTCTCAAAACCTTCAGCACCAAGGAGAGTAAATATTTATCAGTTTCCTTGTTCTTCCTTAATATGGTGCTGAGAAGTTTGTACAAATCTTTCGTTGACAGGAACTCCAGTCTGTCACCCTGAATGATATGTACCCTTTGTTGTGGCCCTCTGAAAAGAGTTAGTTGATGGGAACTATAATCATATTCCCATCTAACTATAGGTTCCAATTCAAGACCCTCCACCATCTGTAGAAAGGCAGTGCCCTTGGTAGGAGGTCTTTCCTTGTCTTCCTTTCTTCTCAACTTCAACTCTTCTTCAATCTTGGCTTTTGCAGTTAGCTCAGGTAGATAAAGACTGCTGAGATGATTCCTGATGAGAGCAGTAGTTTCAGAGTTGGAGGGGTTGGAGAATGGTTTCTCTGCTAACTCAGCAATATCTGCTGGAGTGTAACAGAGAGGTGGCATTAAGTCTGTTGACTTCACTATTCTCTCTTTCCACAAGAGAAGTTTCATCGAACCTCCACTAGATTATTTTCTTTCTAGGTACAAGAGACTGACTAAGAATCTTGTCCTTTTTCTTTGTATCCAGCAGAGTCACCAGTTTTCTTCTTAGTCTCTTCTTTTCATCATTTAGTGAATTTGAGTTGAGGCCTAGAAGTCTAGCAGCCTGGTCCAATGTTCCTCTGGGCAAATTAAGAAATTGATCTCTTGTGAGGGAATGTGAAGATCCATCAACATAGGTAATATTGACAGAGTCTTCCACACAAGAGACTTCGCTCAAAGTTGTGCAGTTGGTGAGCTTTGTCTTTATTGCCTTGAACTCCTCAAGAGAAAGATGTTTGGAAGGCTGAGGGGATGGTTTAGAAGGTTGTTGGGTAGGTTGTGGTGCAGTAGTTCTAGGAAGTATTTTTGGTTGAAGGATGGGAAGTTTAGGTGGTTGAGGTGATGAAATGGATGTGGGTAAGGATGTAGGTGAAGGGGTGAAGGGATCAGTTTTGATGGTGAAAGGTAAGGGTGTGGGTTCAGGTTGGGGTTGAGTGGTTGCAGTGAAGATCATCCCCTTTACCCTTCTGTACATCTCCTTTCTCTTTCCCAAGTGGATGTCAGCCTTGATTTCACTGACAATCCGTTGGAGTGTCCTTTCAGACATGGGACCCACCTGCCTTCCAGAGAAGCCATGAGCCCGGAGATAGTATTTCATCCAGGCATTCTCATTGAGCTTCTTGTTGTAGTGACCCTTGCATCTTCCTCCTCCTTTTTCTTCTTCTTTAAATTTTCTCTTGCAGCCTTTCTTCTCTCTTTCTCCTTTGTATCCTGCTCTTTGTTGTAGAGCCAAAGGACCGTTTCATTGTTGTGTGGAGAGAGTTCTTGAATATTGAAGCCTATAGAGGTTAGGAACTTTATCCTTTCCCTCCTATGCTGCAAGTCAGCCTCCTTCTGTTCCTTTTCTTTTTCTTCCTCTAAGGCCAACCTAGCTACTTCTTGTTGTTTTTCATGTTACAGCCTGGTTGCCTTTTCTAGTTTCACCAACTCCTCTAGTGGTAGCAGGAGCGTTTCTTCATTGGCAGCTCCCAGTTGAATGAGCTGATCAATGACCTCTTCTCTCTTCTTGTTGTAGACAACCCCCTGGTTGGCTGCAGCTGTTTTTGTACTGGCAGCTAGCAGCTTCCTAGTTGTAAGTCTTCCTTTTCTTTTTAATTTCTCAATATTCTCCTATTCCTGAAGCTTTTCCGTAGTCATCTTCTTCTTTCCGTTGTTATCCTTTGAAGAGCTTGACTGTGGTGGTTCTTGGAGAGTAGGTTCAAATTGTGAGAGAGGCAGAGAGGGTGTTTGGGCTAGAGGTAGATCTTGACAGTCCTCACTATTCACCTCAGATGCAAGTTCTAGGATTGCATCTGTGATAGTTAGATCCTCGGACAAAGAAAACAGTCATTCTACAGCTTCTATTTCGGCTTCGGAAGATTTTGGTTGTTCTTTCGAGGCTTTAACTTCTGCTTCGGAAGTTTGAGGAGGTGCAGATTCTATCCCAATTGTTTTAGTTGTTGGGCCATCAGTCCTTATTTCCCCTTCGAATTGAATCTCAGGTTCCATTTGTACCTTAGTTTGACCAAATTCTTCCATAGTGGTAGAAGGTGCATATATCCTTTGAAGCTCTTCTGCTCCAAAGTACATCATGGCAGCATCAGGGCTTGGCTGATTAGTAGAGGATCTCAACAAAAACTTGGTAAAGAGTCTGAAAGTAGAGTCTGAGCATCATTGGGTCGATTTGAAGTACAACTTGAGATGGCTCAGACAAAGTTGTGATGGGAGTTGAAAGTATTAAAGTTGAAGTTGAAGTTTGGCTCTATGGGTCCTCAAGTGTTTGTCTCTGAACACCCTCCCCCTTTTTGGTAGCATCATCTTGAGAGCTACATGAGCTGGAGGAAAAGGTCAAGGAGACCTGAACAGGTACATGCCTAACAGATCTCTCGGTCTGTTTCTTAGCTAGTTTAGCCTTGAGATTGTCAATCTCAAGTTACCGAGTGACAGACCTTTCCTCTAAAGTCCTAACCAAGGATTCAAGGTTTGAGACTTTAGAAAGAAGGTCTTGAATAAGGAGTTTCATGCTTCCCTCATCTTCTTTTGAAGAATCATGGGGAGATGAGTTAACATACCTTGTATGCTTAACCTCACCACCAGATGTGGTTTCTTGGCACCCTGGTTTCCCTTGCTTAGTGATGTCTCTCTAGAGTCATCAAAAGGCATGGTTGCTGCAAATTTAGTCTCAGAAATGTTACCACTATCCATAAGGTCCATTGAGGCACCTTTTGTAGTGGCAGCTGAATCTTCTTGTGTCCCCACCACATCAGTGGGACTCACCTCAGTTATGGGTAGCTGATGGGAGCTAGAGATAAGGGATCTCTCTAGGCTCTGTTGATCTTGGAAAGGGTGGTGTAGATCAACTTCATTGCCATGGAGGGATGTTATCTCTTCATCAGTTTTGAAGAGAAGGTCAGTAAAAGATAAGGAGGTTAAACCTACTGACCCGGGACCTTGGTCAATTTCTACAGGAGGAACTTCCAGTTGTAGGCGAAGTTAAATTTGTAGACAGTCGACCTGCTCATGTCTCCACCATATCCCATGTGGATGTAAGTGCTGTCTAAATCTGTTTTGGGAAATTTAGTAGGATCTCCCTCATCATGAAGCTCGAGATGCTCCCTGATAAGCCGTTCAGCAATGACAAACTCTTGTCCACAAATGCTTGACCTAATCACACGAACCCCATTTAGGGTTTCAACTCGACTATTATCCCAAAATTCAGCCATTTGATAGGAGTAAAAAGTGGGATTTACAATTAAGGCCGTGTAGTAGGATGATTGGGTGAGAAAGGAGATGATTTCAGAGAAGTCAACATCTCTTGAAGAATCAAAAAATACAACTTGGTTATGCTGAGGGTTGAATGCCATTTGTGAAAGGTGAATTTGGATTAGTTTGAGCTAGGGTGAATTGAGAGTGAAGGAATGTTTTAGGGTAGTAAATTTGGGTAAGAAGATGAAATTGAATAGTCGGACTTATTTAAAAGAGGGTGGAAAGGCGGTAATGGGGGTTAGGATAAGGTGATGTGATGTTTTAGTGGAAGAAATGACAGTGGTTGTAAGGTTAAAATCAGTTAAATAATCTGACATCATTAACAAAATCTTTGTTTTTTACAATGTGGGGCCCAAGAGATTTCCTTTACACAGTAAAATCTCTCTTCGGAATATAAAACATTTCCGAAGGTAATTTGTCTTCCGAAGGCAACTCTTACTTCCGAAGAAAAGACTTTGCTTCCGAAGGTGAGAATTGCTTTATGAATAGAGAGGTTTCATAAGCTTCAGAAGTAGATCTAATATGAAATCAGTCGCTTCTTCCGAGACCAAAAACTCTTCTGAGAAGAAAATTATCTTTTGAGAAATTTTGCTTCGGGAGACATGAAAATAACTTCCGAGGGTTAATTACTCTTCGGAAGAAATTTATACTTAGAAATTTTCAGAGAGATCTTTTGTAACAGAGCTTAAATTGTATTGACATAAGACATTACATATTAAAAAAATTTCAAAAGAGGTAAATTAATCAATGTTTATCATCCCAATAGCTGTTATGAGATACTTGAATCTTTGTTCATCAAAAGCTTTGGTGAACAAATCAGCATATTGTTCATTCGAAGCGACTTTGATTAGTTTAATCAGATTATTCTCATGAATATCTCTAATGAAATGGTACCTGATATCAATATGCTTTGCCTTGGAGTGCTTCACTGGATTTTCAGTAATGGAGATAGCACTGTTGTTGTCAATATGGATAGGAGTACTCATAAAGTTGAATCCATAGTCTAACATCTGGTTCTGAATCCACAACAACTGAGCACAGTAGCTAGCAGCAGCAATGTATTCAGCTTCAGCAATTGATGTAAAGACACAGGATTGTTTCTTGCATTGCCATGAGATGATCCTTCCACCAAGAAATTGACATCCTCCTGATG